>CATIWR010037160.1:0-19172 GCA_949677035.1 Omphalea diandra
GTGTCTTAGTACTTCATTTATTATCGCACCGAGTTTTGCTTATTAATTACTTGTGAGTGTCCGAATCACCCCTCACATCTAGGGCACCCAGGGATAACAATATATATATATATATATATATATATATATTGTTATCCCTTGGTGCCCTAGAAGTGAGGTTTGAATAGGACAATGACAAGTAATTAAAAAGAAAAACTAGGTGCGATAATAAATGAAGAACTAAGACACAACTTGCCTATGTTATATCCTCTAGTATTCTCACTAAAGCCTTCACTATCAAATAGCTTAAGGTGCTATCAACCACCTTTACGATAGTAGTTTTTGAGCACTATCAAGCCATTATAAGTAGACTTATGAGTGCTACTAAAACCCTATCCCAAAATAGTTTCTAGGTACTATCTTAAATCTTTCACAAAGTATGGTTTTTAAGATCTCCTCACCAATGATTTCTCAAACAAAATACAACTTTCAAGATAAGGATAACTCTCGTACTTAAGCAATAAAACACTTTAAATTACACTTACAAAGCATGCTTGATCTAGTTGAAAGTATTGAGAGAATATATGGAAAGCTTATTCTTCAAACTTTGTTTTGAAGATAACACTTGCAAGCTTTAAACAATGAACTTCTCTTGATTGCTAGATCACTCTTGGTTCACCCTTTTTATTTGAAAATAAATTTCACAATAGAATACTCATTTAATGGAAAGGTTTTCTCTATGTGTTTATGTTAAGAGCGGGTCTTTTATAGGTTGAAATAAAGAACAAGTTGTTAGACAGCAAGTTGTCACTTCATATTACAAATGTAGACACTTAACACTCATTGGAAAATCTCCACTCCTATTTTTAAGTCATCAACCATCATTAATTTCATGAAAATGGGTGGTTGTTAGGCAAAATACAACTTTAATAGTCGTTGGTACTAACAAAATGCCCATTAGGACTAGTCGTTAGAGCCAAGTTTGTCTCAATGCACCTCCTTTGAATTTCTCATTTATTTATTCAACTAATTTCAATCGTTGTTGGATATTCTCAACATATGTTCGACTTTGATATCAACCCTTATTGAGATATGAACAATGTTTGTTGTAGATTTCCAGGGAGGTATGAACTTGATGTTGTGTTTTTCAAGATCTTTAATAGCACATCAATGGTTGTTGGTGAACTTTCAATGCTTATTGAATATCCTCAATAACTGTTGCATGTTGAGAGTGCCTTGTTGAAGGGTCTAGAAACTTTAGCTCATTATGGGGAGCTTTTCCAATGCATGTTGGTATGATCTAATATATGTTTCAAGATTTTGAGAGTTTTGCTCAATTCAAGTCACTTGGCCCAATGCCTATTGCGAAAATGCAATAATTGTTAAGAAATCAAGAACCATATCCATTGCCAAATTGCAATGCACATTGTGAAGTTAATATGCATAGCTCATATGTTTGAGTTATCCAATGCCTATTATATTAGAGGACAACGCATGTTGTGAGATTTAAAAGACTTTGCTCATACAAGGGTAATATTTCAATGCCTGTTGAGTTCCTTCAATGCCAACTGATAAAGTCACAACGCCTGTTAAATTATGGCAACACCCATTCAACTGTCGAGCTTAGTTTACTTGATCTTTACTCTTTAACAATTAGAGTTTCCAATCATAATTCTTTCTCTAATCATCATGGTTCAATGAATTAATGTACCTGTAAGAATTAACATAGATAACTTAGACAAAGGTTATCTCTTAGATGTGTTTATGATGATCAAGACAAGATTTAGTTCAATATTCTCCCCCTTTTTTATGATCACAAACAATCTAACAAAGTCAATCAATCTTACAAAATCAATAGGTGTACATCATATAAATTCAATCAATCTCTAACTCAAAACCAATAGGTGCACATCATAAAGTCAGTCAATCAATAACTCCCTCTTATGCATATCAATATGTTCAAACTACCCCTATAACATGGGTTTCTCCTTTAATAAGAGATCATCCTTGGCAAGATGTCCTAATAGTTTATTGATATTACTTCCTCTTAAGCTCATATTATATGCACCATTATATTAAGTTCACATTTTTGTTTCTCCTCCTTTGTCATTATAAAAAAGAATCAAACAATAATAGCAATGGAATATATAGCATATAGAAAGAGAATATAAACAGGGAGTTAACTTTTACTGTAAAAGTAATGTTGTCCAATATATCAGCTATTTTTTAAAACAAGGACAAACAGAAAAAGAAATAAAAGAAACTAAGCATCATGAGGAAGTAGGGTTTTAGATGGAAAGGTATGAGTTTGATCTTGAGATTCTAGGGATGGTTGAGGTTTTAGGAGGTGCTCTTGCTCTTTGGACTCTTGTTCCTTATGCTTATTTATTACATCTGGTTCCTTGGAGGGAAGATCTTTGGGATATTGACTCGTCTCAGGGTGGAACCTTTTGCTGGTTTTCAATACTTGGAGTCCTTGCTTACAGATTCAAACCTTCTACTATCCAATCCAGTGTTTAGTTGACAACCTTCATCTCTCTTTGAAGTTTTAAAATTTTATGGTGTAAAAGGGTAATAGAGGACTCAACTCTTTAAATGACACTAGTAAGAGTTTTCAACTGCTCAAGCACATTCAACTCAAAAGGGAGTCAGAGATCGAGCAGATGTAGCAAGTGCACTGGTTCCAATTCCTTTTACTACTATAATGTTTGCCTTGGCAGTTTCTTCAACATCCTCATTTTCCTCTTCCTCTTGAGGAATCTCACCTTCCTCATACACCCTCTTGATCAATCTAATATCAAGTCTTTACAGGATCCTCATGCTTAGTAGCATCTTCTCACAAATGGCCTCTTTGTAAGGTAGTTTTTCCAGCATTATATTTTTTTTTCTTCAAGCTCTTCTTCAGTTTGGGGCATTACTTTCAAAAATTTTGTAATTTTTATGATGTAGTGAGCCATCACAAATTTGTTTGCCTTTTATACTTGTCCATCTATTCTCCACATCAAGAGCAAGGGAATATTCACCTTTTATTTGTTCTTCATGCACCAGAGGTAGAAGAGATTTGTTATGGTGCAGCTTCCATTGGATTGGCCTCTACCATTGATGTTCTAGGTGATGAACCTATTGGCAATCCTTAAGGCTTGACTCTTGATCTTAGAAGCCTTATTGTTATTATTGTAGTTTCTTCTTCGATCAGTGATGGACTTTCAGAATTGGTTGACATCAACTTTAAATGTTGGAGAAGGCTCTGTGAGACCTTGTTGGATGAATCAAAGCACCTAGCCAAGTCATTTGTTCTCAATGTGGATTTCTTCCTAAATATCCTAAACTTTATTATGTCTTCTTGAGCATATACTTCACAATCATTGCCTAACACTTTTAGGGTTATTAAGAACTCTACTATCAACTCCAGTTAAGAGGATCCTTGTTTTGGCAAAATAGCTCCCATCCAATCCTGACCATTAACTCTTCAACTTTTTTAGCCAGTCCATACCTTTATAGGTTGTTCCACTCTAAGAATTTCCCACCTCCAAGATGTATCTTCAGTAATTTTAAAGCTAATTCCTTTACGTATTCACTTTTGAGTTGAAATTGTCAAACCAAATAAGGTGTTGAAGGTATGGGAGTGTGCTATGTTTTAGTGGCATTCCCTTTCCCCTTTAAATCTTGGGAAGTTTTGAATTTCTTAAGTTTATGATAGGTTGAATAGGGTTCTATAGTTGTCTTCTTTTGTTGAGCTATCATTGATGCCAGATTTTCGTCAGTTTCAGAGTTAAAGTGAGAAAGTTAGGGATTTTTTCTAACAGGTTGCTTATATATTTTGATTGAATCTAGTTTAGATGCCATTTGATTATGTGAATGAGTGTTTGATGCAAGGAAATATAAAAATATATATATATATAACAGAAGTTGAGAGAAATGAGTAGAATGAAAAGGAAAGTGAAAGTAAAATGATTTTACGGGTTTAAATAGAAGTTTAACGAGCTCCCTTTTTTAATGATTTTAGGGGTTTAAATAGAAGTTTAACGAGCCCCCTTTTTTTAAAAAAATAATTGTTAAGAGTGTTCAATGGTTGTTGTGAGTTAAGCAATGGTTGTTAGATATGACCATTAGCTTGCTCTTGCAAGTGTTCTTCAACCAATGATGGTGGCTGGTTTGCAACGACCATTGGGTAATGAATAATGGTCATTAGAGTTTCACAACAATCATAGAGACGCATAAAATTAAAATGAAGAACTCATAAGCAACACAACAGTTGTTGGGACAAATGCAATGGTCGTTAGCCATGTTTTTCAAACAACACTTAGTTTAAAAACAATTTTAAAACTTAGTTAATGAATGTTATTAATCAAACTAAATGATAAATCGTGAATTTAATTAACATATGGACAATTTGATAAATATCATACATAATTAAAATCTTTAGCTATTGAATCTAAAGACTTTAATAGTGATCAATTCAAGCAATAATGATCAAGTATCACGCAATAATGATCATAAATAGATTGAGAAGAACATATTTGAAACGAGTCCAATGTATTTTTATCAATCATACCAAGTTCTCTTTTGATGAATTGTATCCTTTCATCACAAGGAGGTTTAGTAAAAATATCTGCCAATTGATGGTTAGTATCAATAAATTCTAATACGATATCTATATTACTAGCATGATCTCTAAGAAAGTGATGTCTAATATTTATATGTTTGCTCTTATAATGTTGTATGAGATTTTTGGAAAAATTTATGGCACTAGTGTTATCACACTTAATGGCAACTTGATTTATTGTTTCATCCATAGAATTTATGCACAATAAAGGTTGGCTGCCACATACTTAGCTTCAGTAGTTGATAAAGCAATAGATTTTTGCTTTTTGCCACTCCAAGACACTAAGAATTGACCAAGTAATTGATATGTGCCTAAAGTGCTCTTTCTAACTAAAGTACACCTAATAAAATCAACTTTAGGAAATGCATTCAATTCAAATGAAGAACTCTTAGGATACCAAAGTCCTAAGTTATAAGTACTAATAAGATATTTAAGTATGTGTTTCACAACACACAAATGAGGCTCTTTAGGATTAGATTGATATCTAGCATACAAATAAAGAGTGAACATAATATCAGGTCTAGAGGTTGTGAGATAGAGTAGACTACCAATCATACATCTATATAGCTTTTGGGCCATATTCTTACCATGTTCATCCATGCATAGCTTGATTTTGGTGCTCATAGGAGTTTTGCACAGTTTGTAATTTTCCATGCCAAATCTTTTAATTAGTTCCTTTGTATATTTGGTTTGGTTGATGAATATTCTTTCCTTTCCTTACTTGATTTGTAATCCAAAGAAGAATTTGAGCTCTTCCATTATGCTCATTTCAAACTCACTCTTCATTAATTTAGAGAAATCTTCACATAAGCAAATATTACTAATACCAAATATGATATCATCTATATATATTTACACTAATAATAGGTCCCTATTCTTTTCCTTAGAAAAAAGAGTTGTGTCTACCAAACCTTTGGAGAAACCTTCTCTACTAAAAAGTTGCTTAACCTCTTATACCAAGCTCTTGGAGCTTGTTTTAAGCCATATATGTCTTTGGTAAGCTTGAACACATGGTTACGAAAGCAATGGCTTTCAAAGCAAGGGTTTGTTCAACATACACTTCCTCATCAATGTACCCATTTAGAAAAGCACTTTTGATATCCATTTGATATAAATTGAAATTCATGTTAGATTTAAATGTAAGTGAAATTCTAATAGCTTCAAGTCTAGCTACAGATGGAAAGGTCTCATCAAAGTCAATTCCTTCTTCTTGATTATAGCCATTGGTTACTAATCGATCCTTATTTATAACAATAATTCCATGTTCATTAAGTTTATTTCTAAAAACTCATTTAGTTCTAATAATGGAATGATTATAAGCCCTACGAACTAAAGTTTACACTTTGTTCCTCTTAAATTGATTGAGTTCTTCTTTCATAGCAAGAACTCAATGTTCATCTTTAATGGCCTCATCATGGTCTTAGGCTCTATAAGGGATACAAAAGCAAGATTAGTACATGTATTTCTAAAGATGATCTAGTTGTTACCCAACTTTATGGATCACCAATGATAAGATCTGTTGGATGATCTTTCATGAAAATCCAGTCCTTTTCTAGCTGCGCTTGCTCTTCACTAGGAATTGAAAGAGGTGGATCTTCATTTCCTTCATTCCTCATGTCTTATGGCTTATCCACATTCTTTCCTTCTTCTCCAATGTTTAGCTCACTCATAAGACCTACAAGATTATTAATATCTTTTTTCTTTTATTGAAGAAATAGAGTTAGATTCATCAATACAATATGCATAGACTCTTTTATAATAAGTGTTCTCTTATTGAAGACTTTATACCCTTTGCTAGTAGTAAAGTATCTAAGGAAAATTTCTTCATCAGACTTGAGTCATATTTGCTAAGGTTGTCTTTAGTGTAAAACACTTGCAACCAAAAACTCTAAAGTATGCAATCTTGGGCTTTTTATTATTCCTCAACTTAAATGGAGTTTCCTTTAACAATAGTTATTAAGACTCTATTTAAGACATAACATGAAGTGTTTACAGCTTCAGCCCAAAAGTACTTAGGAAGATTATACTCATTCAACATGTTTCTAACCATTTCTTGAATAGTTATAATCTTTCTTTCTACCACACCATTCTGTTGTGATGTTCTAGGAGTTAAGAAGTTGTTCGAGATACCATACTTATCATAAAAGCTATGAAACTTAGCATTCTCAAACTCTCCTCCATGGTCACTTTGAATAAATGAGATTTTCAAACCCTTTTGGTTTTTAATTCTCTTGGTAAAGGTCTTAAAAGCATCAAAACAAGAATCATTGTAAGGAAAGAACAATACCCAAGTACATCTAAAGCAATTATCTACTATTACGAATGCATAATGCATGTTTCCCAAGCTAGATACTTTAGTGGGTCTAAATAGATCCATGTGAAGCAATTGCAATGGTCTAGAAGAACTTACCTTGTTTTTGGCATTGAATGAATATTTGATTTGTTTACCTTTTTGGCATGCTTCACAAACTGCTTCCTTTACAAACTTGATTTCAGGTAGACCTTCAACCAATTTTCTTCTCTTTAGCTTATTGAGGAGTTTCATCTTATCATGTCCTAGCCTTCTATGCCAAGTTTTACCTTCATCCACTATAGAGAATAAACACTTTGAATTATGGTTAACAAGAAAATTTCAATCAATCGCATAAATTTTATGAACTTTTCTACCAATGAATAAAATTTTATTGCCACTCATCCTTGACACATAACATGCGTATGGCTTAAACATAACTCTAAAGCCTTTGTCACACAACTGACTTACACTTAGCAAATTATATTTGAGTCCATCAATAAGCTATACTTTATCAAGGATAGGTGAGCCATCATCCTTACCAACTTTACCTATGCTAATAATTTTGGCTTTGCCATTGTCTCCAAAAGACACCTTTCTAAGTCCTTCAATCTTCTCTAATTGTATGAAGAACTTTCTTTCTCCTGTCATGTACCTTGAACATCCACTATCAAGATACCACACTTACTCTCCAACTTGGAATTTTAAGCATATGTACAAAATAAGGAGAGTTATGCCTTAGGTACCTAAACCTTCTTAGGTCCTAAGGGGCTAACTCTTACCAACTGCTCATCATGCCTTCTAAAATGGCAATGATAGGCACTGTGACCATACATACCACAGTAAAAAGAATCACCAACAAAATGAGCTAGTATCCTACTTCTAGGTGGAACATGTACATAGTATTTGTGAGACTTATAACTCCTTTGAGCAATGTGTCTAGGAGAGTTTCTCACGAGAGGAATTCTCTTATGTTGTGTGTTTATATCCATAATTATGCGAATTTTATGTCTTTTCACACCTTGCCTCTTAGGTTTCTATGAATGGTACATATAAACATAATTTGCTTTAAGATGAGCATGTCCCAATTGTATGTGAATGTGTTGAGACTTACCCTTTGTGCCATTTACCTTGGCATTTCCCTTCTTGGAAACTTTTGGCATTCTTATGTTGCTAGGAACACTATCTTTGTTAGCCCTAACAAAGATTGTTTTGAAGGTAGAATGAGCAGTTGAAGTAGAAGCATTGTAGCCTAATCCATGCGAATGGCTAGGCTCCACCTTAAAGATGGAGTCTAAATTTTCCTTTCCTTTGGTAAACTTACTGAGGCTTTCCTTAAGCTTAAGGCTCTCAGTTGTAAGAGACTCAACCTTATAAGCTAGAGTTTCTTAACCCTTAACATAATCTTTTAAAGATTTGTTCTCTTTTTTAAGAAAGGAGGTGTTAGACTTGAAAGTCTCAACTTTCATAGTGAGCTTGGTGATTATAGAATACAACTAATCTCTATACTAGGAATCAAAGGGATTTACCTCTTTGTTACCATCACTATCACTTTCACTATTGAATGAGTGTTCACTTGAGGATTCATCTAACTGCTCCTCAGTTGCCATAAGACAAAGGTTAGCTAACTCCTTTCTCGTTTCCTCCTCATTAGGTTTGGAGTCACTAGTATCATCCCAAGTAGCTTTGTATACTTTCTTTCCTTTCTTGATTTCTTGAAGGTATGTTTTCTAGCAGGAAACTTGCTCTTTTTGCTCTTGGGACAATCTGATTTTATATGCTCTTTCTTATTACATCCATAGTAGATAAGTTGACTCTTACTACATCTCTTCTTGCATCTCCTTACTATTTTACTCTTTGGTTTTGTAAGGAATCTTTTTACTTGATTGGTGATGAGGGTAGGATGCTCATCTTCACTACTATCTTCATCATAACTAGGAAAATAAGATGTTAGTAAACAAGAAATAGATAGAGATTCAGAACGTACCTCCTTAGCTTTCAGAGTGAAGTCTTTCATTCACATTCTTGTGTTTTTTTATGGCTTTTCAAGAGTAATTTCATGAGCCAATAGCTTTCCCACAGTCTTATTAAGTGATAGGGCTTCTAGCTTGTTAGCTTCCTTTATAAATGTTTATTTAGCATCTCACTTATCTTTGGAAAGTGTTCTAAGAATTTTTGCTACCATGTCCTCATTTGAATAGGACTTCCCCAAAGTTTTGAGAGTGCCCATAATGTCTATAAATCTATTGTGCATGTTAATAATAGTTTCACCAGATTGATATACAAATGTTTCGATTGGACTAGATTGGTTAACCCGAAGTCTGGACCTCTTCGGATGTTGACAATGGAGATTGATCAATTCTAATGTTTCCAATAAGTCTTATTTTGCAGAATTAAGTTAGACTTTTAATTAGAAGTTGGATAGATTTCATAATCTTCAAGAAGGCACAGTTCATCCAAATTCGCAGTCAGTGATTTGTAATTCACGACTGCAACTTTGCTCAAGACAGGGTGAAACTAGGCCAGATGGATTCACGGCATCGTCACTGCTGTGACCCATCCAAAGATGGGAGTATCAAAGTCACAGATGAATTCACAGTCATTATCGCGCCTTAGTCGCGATCGCGACTTTTATAGTGACTAAAGAGGGAACCAAGTCAACAACCACAATGTGCCAAGTGTCTAAGGTATCCATTGAAGAACAAAATTTGTGAAGGCGACATTATGGGTACCAACCGCGATTCTTGAAGATGAAAATTCTCCTTTAAATAGAAGAATTTGCATCTCAATTGTGCCCTGTACAAGGACTGATCGTGACAACGAAGTTTGTGGGCTATTAGAAAGCAATGACTATATTTTTCTGATGGACCAATAAAAAGCTGACACATGGACAAGCCATTAGACACAAACAGGGTTTTTCACCGTAATCTTTGGCTCCCATATGGAAATTGGAATGTCGCGATCGCGAATCTTCAGTAGTGACAGCGACTCCCGCCTGACATGCAATTAATATGGAATCTGCCTAACATGTCTTAAAGATTTGTTGAGGTTTATAGTCTAATGTCTCTTTGGTGGGTATGGGCTATAAATACTCCACCAAACAAATGTAAATGCAAGAGAATTCATTAACTTGTAACCAAACTATTGAAAATTTGCTACTTATTTTTTTCAATTCTTCTTTATGCTTTAAGTGATTGTTTGGTGTAAGCATTAAACACCAATTATAAAAGGTTTTAGTGTGAGCCTGTGAAAATACTTGAGAGAGGTTTAGTGTAAGCCTTAGAAAACACTTGTAAGAGAGGTTTAGTGTGAGCCTTATAAAACACTTGTAAGAGAGATTGTTGTGTGAGCCTTGAAAACACAAAGTGTAAAAGTTAAGTGTGAGCTTGGAAACACCATTTTGAGTGAGTGAAACACCTAATTGCAGAGAATTGGGAAGTGGACATAGGGTTGGTTAATACCCGAACCACTATAAATCTTTGTGTCTCTTTTCTGCCCTATCTTTATCCCTCATTTTAATTTTTATTTAAACACCAATTCAACCCTCCTTCTTAGTGCATAAGACCAACAAGTGGTATCAGAGCATAGTCTCATAAACAAGCCTTAATTGGGTGAGCAAAGACCATGGCACAAGAGGGAATCCACTCATACCTCAAGCCCTATTTTAATGGATCTGACTATACTCATTGGAAGTATAGGATGGAGATTTATCTTGATACGGGTACAGTGGACCTTTGGGATATAGTTGTAAAAAAATGGAAGCCACCTACTAAAGTAGTGGATGGAATTAAAGAACTCATTCCAAGGGAAGATTGGGTTACAGTCCATAGGAGGTCAAATGGCAAGAACAAGAGGGCAATGGCTATTCTTCTAAGTTCTCTCTCAAGGGAAGAGATTGGAAGAGTTCAACATTGCCAAACAGCTCATTCCAACTGGAAGACTCTTGAAAATTATCATGGGGGCATAACACTTGTTAAATTAAGTAGATTAGAGATGTATGTTATAGAATGGGGACTCTTCATGATGAAAGACCATGAAAGCACCATCGAAATGATGAATAAACTTTTATCCATCGTCACAAACATGAAAAAATTTGGAAGGACTCTCACCAACTATGAGGTAAACACGAAAATCCTTAAAACTCTTCCATTAGATAAGTTTGGTGCAAGAGTGTGCAGCATTCAAGAGTCCAACCCGGAGATTGGAAAGGTTCCTATAGATGTGTTGATAGGAAAACTTTTAACTTATGAGTTAGCTTTACAAAAGGATGTGCAAATGAAGAAATTAAGGGGCCAAGGAGAAAAATCAGAAAAAGAAAGAAGAACTTTAGCACTCAAATCCTCAACCAAGGAGAAGGAGATAGAACCTACCTCTAGTGATAAAGAGAGTGACAAAGAAGAAGAAGAGCTAGAAATGCTCTAAAAAAGGACTAGGGAGTTAATTAGAAGAAAAAAAGAGAGAAAAAGCTTCAAAAAGACAACTCCTAATCCTAGAGAGAGATCTAATGAAGTCACTTGCTATGAGTGTGGCAAGCAAGGCCACATCAAATACGATTGTCCCAAGATAAAGAAGAAGAAGAAGAGACGGGACAAGGAGAAGAAGAAAAGTTTCTCACCCACTTAGGATAATAGCTCAAGTGAAGATGAAGAAGAAGGAGAAGTTGCCAACATTTGCTTTATGGTACAAGAAGACTTTTAGTACTTCATCCCACTCTCATTCAGATTTTGATGAGATAAATGAAGAGCTTCTAGAGGCTCTTAATATGAGATGTGACAAATACAAGTCACAAATAAAGTCTTACAAGAAAAAATGTCTAAAATTAGAGGATGATTATAAATCCTTCAATGGTCTTGTAAGCAAATTGAGAGCATCAAATGATGGGCTCAAAAAATCTATGAAAAATCTTTCCAAAACATCTTCATCATTGGCTTCATTGAGAAAAGAGAATGACTCCTTAAAAGGAGAAGTCATTGAGCTTAGAACCTTTATCTCTAAATTTCATAAGGGTAAGGAAGTTTAGGATATGCTAATAAACAAAGGCCACCCTTAATTAGGCATGGTTTAGGCTTCAATGGAGCCTCCTCATCCACTTCATCACCTATTACATTTGTTAAACCAACAACATTTCAAGCCTCAAGTGTTAAGGTCATAAGGAAGAAAACTGCTCTAAGCACTAAATTCCTAATGCCTAAAGGCAAAGGGAAAGCATAAAATGGCTCAGGGCCTACTTCAACGAAGGTCAATCATGCTTACATGTATAATAAGAAGCATGCTCAAACACACACAAATATAAATAATTCTCTACTACTTCTCATCACTCATGCACTTGCATGCTCTTACATAACCAAAGCATGAGAAGGCCTCCTACTTATACTATGGTTGTGCATAGGAGAAAGACTCACAAGTCTAAACTCCAATGCCACTTTTGCATGAAAAGTTGGGCATATTAATATTCATTGTTTTATTAGTAAGGCTCACCTCAAACTAGAGGATCCTTCAACTCCTAACCTACTAGGACCCAAGTATGTTTGGGTACCTAAGAAAAAGTGATTTACTTTTATTGTGTAGGGAAGTATGGTAACCACCAATAAATCAAGCAATTAGCATATGGATAGTGGATGTTCTGAGCATATGACAGGAAATAGAAAGCTATTCATGACATTGATGGAAAAAGAAGGTGGAAATGTCACATTTGGTAATAATGCCAAGGGTAAGGTAATTGGCATTGGAACCACTGGTAAGAATAGTTGTTCTTTGATTGATAATATTTGATTAGTTAATGGCTTACAACATAATTTGTTGAGTGTAAATCAATTGTGTGACAAATGTAATAAAGTCACCTTTGATCCTGGGGAATGTTGAGTCACCATATTAGTGGATGATGAGGTTATTTTCAAGGGTGAAAGGAAAGGCAATATCTACTTAATTGACTTAGACAATTTGGCTAACCAATCTTTTAAGTAATGAAGCTTGGTTATGGCATAGAAAGCTTGGACATGCAAGCATGGATCTCCTACAAAGCCTATCTAAAGGAAAGTTAGTAGAAAGTCTTCCTAAGCTAAATTTCACTAAAGACAAGACATGTGGTCCTTGCGAAATGAAGAAGCAACATCAAGCCTTCCACAAAGCTAAAAATGTTGTAAGTTCATCTAAACCCTTCAACTAATTCATATGGTCGTAATAGGACCCACTAGAAGTGCTAGTTTAGGCAGAAAACATTATGGACTAGTCCTAGTTAATAATTATTCTAGGTTTACTTAGGTATCCTTTCTAGCTCATAAGAATGACACTTTTGATTCTTTCAAAAATGTCGCAAAAAGAATTCAAAATGAAAAGAGTTACTTCATTTCTTTTATAAGAAGTGACCATGAAAAAGAATTTCAAAATGAGTCTTTTGAAACCTATTGTTCCAAGAATGGTATTTTCCATAATTTTTCAACTCCTAGAACACTACAACAAAATGGTGTTGTTGAAAGGAAAAATAGAACACTAGTAGAAATGGCTAGAACCATGCTCAATGAGTATTCTTTTCCGAATTACTTTTGGGTCGAAGTCATTAATACTTCATGTTATATTGCAAATAGAGTTTTTAAGAGACTCATTCTCAACAAAACATCTTATGAGCTATAAAATGGTAGAAAACCAAGATATCAAACCTAATAGTATTTGGGTGCAAGTGCTATATATTGAATATTAAGGATAATCTTGGGAAATTTGATTTCAAGACCAATAAAGGTATATTCTTAGGCTATTCTACCTCTAACAAGGCCTATAGAGTCTTTAATAAGAGTTATATGGTAGTTAAAGAGTCTATGAATGTTATTTTTAATGAATCTAGTAAACTTGATCTTGGGAAAGGTATTTTTGTTGATGATCTTGTAGGTAACCTTGAAAAATTGGAGTTGGAAGACACCACGAGAAAATAGGATAAAGATAAGGAAGAAGGTGAATCATCAAGAGCAGATGAGGAACAACAACATCAACAAGAAGATGAGCCAAGTCAAGATCTACCTAAGGATTGAAGATTCTCCAAGGATCACCCTAAAGATTTGATTATTGGTGATACCTCTAAGGGTGTAAGTACTAGATCTCAACTTAATCTTTTAGAAAATAATCTTGCTTTTGTTTCTTAACTTGAGCCAAAATCAATTAATGAGGCTCTTGATGATGAGAGTTGGGTGCTTGCTATGTAAGAGGAACTCAACCAATTTGAGAGAAACAAGGTATGGGAACTTATCCCTAGGCCTAAAGAACACTCCATTGTAGGTTGCAATTGGGTGTTTAGGAACAAGTTAGATGAGCAATATCACAAGAAATAAAGCTAGATTGATTGCTAAGGGATACAACTAAGAGGAAGGCATAGATTATGATGAGACTTTTGCCCCCGTTGCTAGATTAGAGGCCATTAGGATACTTTTAGCTTTTGCATGCCACATGAATTTTAAGCTTTTTCAAATGGATGTAAAAAGAGCATTTTTTAATGGAATTATTGATGAGGAATTCTATATTGAACAACCTCCTAGTTTTGAGTCACATTGTTTTCCCAATCATGTTTTTAAATTGAACAAAGCCTTATGTGGATTGAAACAAGCTCCAAGAGCTTGGTATGAAAGGCTTAGTTCATTTATTTTGAAAAATGATTTTGAAAAATGAAAGGTGGACACCACACTATTTGTTAAAAAGAACAAGCATGATACACTAATTATACAAATTTATGTTGATAATATCATTTTTAATGCTACCAATGAGTCTCTCTACAAGGATTTTGCTAAGCGTATCACTAGGAAATTCGAAATGAGCATAATGGGAGAGCTCAAGTTCTTTCTTAGTCTACAAATCAAGCAAACCAAAGAAGGGATTTTCATTAACCAAGCCAAATACACGAGGGAGATACTCAAGAAGTTTGACATGGATGGTTGCAAAGTAGCCAAAACCCCCATGAGTGGTACCATCAAGTTAGACAAAGATGAATCAAGTAAGATGGTAGATGAAAAGAGATATTGACGTATGATTGGATCTCTACTTTATCTTACTACTTCTAAGTCGGATATCATGTTTAGTGTATGTATGTGGACTAGGTTCCAATCCTCTCCTAAAGAGTCTCATTTAAATGATGTTAAGAGAATTTTTAAGTATTTGCATGGCACAATTCACTTTGGGTTATGGTATCCTAAGGATTCATCCTTTTGTCTCATAGGATATTCGGATGCGGATTATGTAGGTAATTTATTAGATAGAAAAAGCACTTTCGGGACTTGCCAATTTATAGGAAAATGCTTAGTATCTTGGTTTAGCAAAAAGCAAGTATTTGTTGCCTTATCCATCGTAGAAGCCGAGTATGTTGCTACAGGTTGTTGTTACACCCAAGTCCTTTGGATTAAACAATAATTGAAGGATTTTGGCAAAGTGATTGATCACATTCCTATTAAATGTGATAACACTAGTGCTATCAATCTCTCTAAGAATCCTATCTAACACTCTAGGAGCAAACACATAAATATTAGACACCATTTTCTTAGAGATCATGTCCAAATGGATGATGTTGTGTTAGAGTTTATTGACACAAATCATCAACTTATGGATATTTTCACCAAACCTCTCAATGAAGAAAGATTGAACTTCATTAAGAGAGAATTAAGAATGTTTGATGGAAGCTCCCTAAAGTGAAAATTTGATGTAGGATTGCTATGTGTGTTTATTGTTATTTTTTTATTTGTGATTATTATATGTGTTTATTAAATTTGATATTTGTTAATTGAGATGTGTTAATTTTAATTGCAATTATGCTCTTCTATAATACATTGCATAAATTAAGCATCAATATAGTGAAGTGGATCACAATTTTCAAAACTTATTTTTCCATCCTCATCTTCGCTAACTCATAATTTGTGGTCGCTATCACCTACCCAGCTGTCAATAGTCGTAAGAATCTAGTTCCACCCTGAATTTTGATCAAGAATTCAAATTTTTTACCGTTGTAGTGCATATTCCCTGGAAAAATTTATCTGTTACTCACAATTTTTGAAATTCACGGTCGCAACTCCGGAATTCGCAGATGGGAATTAGGGTAACCACCTAGCCATTAAATGATTTAACTGCCAACCATTTCCATCTATTCATCAATGCATTTCTAGTTGTTTCTAGCCATTTACAGAGACCCTAGATGGCTATAAATACCCTCTAAAACGGTAACATCCTCACTTTTCTTCCAACATCAAATTCTCTCTCTCAAAATTCTCTCAAACTCCTCCCATGGCTCCCAAGAAAATGTCCAAAGCAGAAAAAGGCAAGGCCATTGCTCAACCTTCTGCCCCTCCTACTTTTCACCTTATGAAGGGTATTACCAAAGAGGAGAAAGACCGCTACAAAGCAAACTACTCCAAAATAATTCTTCCCAACAAAATCCCTTCAACTTTATTACTAGAGACATTTGGGCTTAATGATGAAATTCGTGCATTCCTCTTAAACTTGGGTTGGACTGAGTTTATCTTCGAGGATGAACCTAGATATGAAGAAGTGGTTTAAGAATTCATATGCACGGTATAACTCAGTCGCAAAGCAAATTCCAGAGCAAGCCAATACGGGTTAGTTTTTCAAGCTTTTGGTGACCCCCATTTCATTACATTCTACCAACTTTCCTCACTTTTCAATCTTCAAGTCGGAGACCACATACCTTTCATCATCTCTGCACTTGACGATATTTACTCCGAGTTTTGGTTAAAAATCTCAATCAAAACTAAACACGACCCCAGAACCACCTTGGTCAAACACATTAAAACCTTACCATTTTGGATACTTCATCATATCATCACCTTCTCGGTTAATGCTAGAGATGATGGAAAAGAAAAAGTATCACAAAAGGACTTGGCATTTCTTTTCGGCCTTGTCAAGATTAAGCTAATCCAAATCAATAGGTATCTTTTGGATCAATTAATCCACATGAGCACTAAGCCTAAAAGTCAATTCCTTATTTCATCCCACATCACAGCCATATATCAATATGTAGGTGCTCTTAATGAGGATAACAAAAAGTTCTTCATTAAGAAACTTCTACCATCACAAAACTTTTTTGATCTCACCTATCTCATAAACGCCAAAGCAATTGACCCGGACACTTATGCCTACATTTTGGCTGCAATTGGGGCTAAAAAAAATGGAGTGCTCCCGAGCCTCAAAAAGGAATAGACTAATTATTGAAGAAAGAGCTTCATCCATACCTCCTCAACCAAAGCCTAAGGCTAAACTCTCACTTGTTACCATCAACAAAAAACTAGATAAGTTGATGAGGATGATGAAAAGGAGATTTTTGTTCCTCTTTCATCTTCATAGTGATATGATAGACCTGTAAGAGAAGTTAGGAGTCCCTCCTTGACACCTTTCGGACTTCACTGAGTTTGATGATACTCACGAAGAAGAAGGCAATGATCAAGTAGAGAATGGAGATGAGGCTGAAGGTAAAGATCTTGGTGATGATGAAGACTTTTCTAGAGATGATGATGATTCTCCTACTTTCTAGTTTAGGATCTCTTTTGTATCTTTCTTTTATGTAAAAAATGTGATCCCACAAAACTTATTTATAAGTTTATATATAAAAGTTGTTTCTTTGATGAAATTTTATGTTGTATGCTTACTTTATTTCAATTTGTTTATGCATTTGCTCCCTATGATTACTTGTCTATTTATGCAATTGATCTTTTTTCCTTCTACCCTCTTTTTGATCTTGCCAAAGAGGGAGAGATAGAATCTAGAATGAATCAAAGGAGGAGAGAAAAATAATAGCATTAGTTGAGGGGGAGCATAAAAGCATAAAAGCATCATACTTAGAATTTTTGGCCTTGAAGTCATACTTAGAAAAATTCACTAAAATTTCTAAGTATACTAAAAGATTCTAAGTATACATTAAACAAATTACCACTTTAACTTCACATTCATGCATTGTTTTCCCTTAGATCAATCTAACTTGTCAAAATCAAAAAGGGAAGATTATTGGATTAAGTTGGTTAACCCTGAGTCTTGGGCCTCTTTTGATCTTGATAAAGGAGATTGATCAATTATAATATTTCCAATAAATGTTGTTTTGCAGAATTAAGTTATACTTTCAATTGGAAGTTGGATGGATTTCATAATCTTCAAGAAGGCAAAGTTCATCCAAATTCGCAGTCAGTAATTTGTAATTCGCGATCGCGACTTAGCTCAATATAGGGTGAAACTAGGCCAGACGGATTCGCGAGCATTGTCACTGCAGCGACTCATCCAAAGGTGGGAGTATCAAAGTCACAAACGAATTCACAGTCATTATCGCGCCTTAGTCATGATCGCAACTTTCATAGTGATTAAAGAGGGAACCAAGTCCACAACCATAACGTGCCAAGTGTCCTAAGTATCTGTTGAAGAATAAAATTCATGAGTCGACATTATGGGTAGCGACTGTAATTCATGAAGATGAAAATTCTACTTCAAATAAAAGAATTTGCGTCTCAGTCGTGCCCTGTACAAGGACTGATCGTGACCGTGAAGTTTGTGGGCAGTTAGAAAGCAACGACTATATTTTTCTGATGGACCAATACGTTAGACACAAACAGGGTTTTTCATCATAATTTATGGCTCCCATATAGAAATTGGAATGTTACAACCGTGAATCTTTAGTAGCAATCGCGACTCCCGCCTGATATGCAATTAATATAAAATCTACCTAGCATATCTTAAAGATTTGATGAGCTTCGTATTCTAATGTCTCTTTGGTGGGTATAGGCTATAAATACTCCACCAAACAGATGTAAATGCAAGAGAATTCATTAACTTGTAACCAAACTCTTTTAAATTTTCTACTCATTCTTTCAATTCTTCTTTATGCTTTAAGTAATACTCCCATCATGCTCATTTCGAATTCCCTAGTCATACACTTAGCAAATTCCTCACAAAGAGATTCATTAGTAGCACCAAAGATAATATCATCAACATAGATTTGGACAATTAAAGTCATCAACATAGATTTGGACAATTAAAGTGTCATGTATGTGCTTTTTCACAAATAGTGTGGTATCAACCATTCCTTTCTCAAAATTATTTTGTAAGAGAATCATACTAAGCCTTTCATACCAAGCTCTTGGAGCTTGTTTTAAACCAAATTAAATTTAAATTTTTTTTTATTTTTTCACCTTTTTTTTTATCCCTTAATTTAAATTTTTTTTAAAAATAAATTCAACCCCCCCCCCCCCCCGGAACTACTGTTGGTCATATTTCTCTTTATCGAGAAATTGAAGAAGCTATACAAGGGTTTTGCCTAGGGCCAACAAG
>CATIWR010037166.1:0-18736 GCA_949677035.1 Omphalea diandra
ATATATATATAACACAAAAGTGATCCAGTTGATCGCAATATAAACAAAAGCAATGTTTAGTGTGTATGTGTATATATACACACACACACATAAAGCGATCCAGTTGATCACAACAAAAACAAGAATGATGTTTAGTCCAACAATCCTCCTCATCATGATTAGGTTTTTTGCAAAATTTCTTTTTCATTAAAATTGTAAACATATTTAATCCCATCTTGATAAAATTTCTTTGCTTTAATATTAAAAAGAAACGGCTCTATCATCTTAGTTATTATTGTGAATTGTATTTCGTTGCTCTTGACCTTGTAACTTACTAATTAACTCAATGTTGACTCCAAGGTTGCTCTAGAATGTTAAGACATTGGTTCCCTCAATCTTTAGATGATTGACATTAATGTGTTTTGATTGATTCTAAAGCTAAGAGAAGTTCTAAACTTATGATTAAGTGTTTATGTTTCTAGATTTTGCCATTATTTGTGTAAGGGTATTATTGACTCTAAAAGACGAAGGTAAAAGCACAATTGAAAGACAATACTTTAGAAGATATGTCAAAGGTCATAGGGAAGAATGTTTGACCTTTAAATAAGCACAATTGAAAGACAATACTTTAGAAGATATGTCAAAGGTCATAAGGAAGAATGTTTGACCTTTAAATACTTCTAAAGATAAAAGTAAAGCATCTAGGGAGGAAGATATCCTGCCAAAACATAGGGGCATTTGTTTGATCTTTTAACATGCTCTTAAAGATAGAAGTACATCATCTCAAGTTAAGAGGACTTGAGCATGTTAAAGGCAAAAAGTGCAATGATAGAAATGATATGAGAAGAGAAAATTGGCGTACTTTAATGATTATGAGTGTTGTACCAACAATCATGGTAGAAAAATAACGAGTATTGAAAATGGCTAATGAGCAAGAAAAAGTCTTCAAGAAATACCTAACTCGTTTGTTTAATTTGGAAGGTTGCTCAATGATTATGAAAAATATTCAATGACTATGATGAGAATGATAAGTGTAGATATAATCCAATGTTAAGTTGGTAAAACCTTTAGAAAGCACCTCAACTAATTTTTTTGATCTTAGAATTAATTAACGATTATGAAAATAATTCAATGGTTGTTGAGGGGTCATCCAATGACCATGAAAGCTTAACAAGCATTGATAGGTGAACTCAACGACTGTTGGGTACAGCTAAATAATCATTGGGAAGAAAAGTTATAATCCCAATGATCCTAAAGTAGACTTAATGATCATTATCAAGGTATAAAGGTCAATTTTTCTAAAGTTGATATGATTATTTCTTAAGTCTAGTTTTTAAAGGATATTTGAATAAACATAAGTCTCATATATAGAGAGGAAATTTGGTGAAAAAGTGCTTATCTTTTGTGAGCTTTAATTTTTGAATTTTTGGATAGGGTAGACTTTATGTATTACATAACTAACTTTTTAGTTAGTGAGTGTATTAGGCTCTAAATTATATTTAATGCCGAATATAGAGGATGAAATACTCACTAATATTCAATTATTTGTTAAGTAACACTCCTTCTACATCAAAAAAAATTGTCCACTACTTTTTAGATGTCCTAAAATACATGCCCACTTTCATTGATTATTATTAAATTTTAGTGATTTACCCTCATTAATTATTTAACTGGTAAAATATATTTATTTTCTTATTAAATATATTTAAGGGCATAAATAAAAAAATATTATAAATTATGAGTTGTCAATGTATTAAATGTAATTTTCTTAAACAATGTAAAAAATTGTACGTGACAATCTTTCTGGGACGAAGAGAGTATAAATTAATATTATACCTTCAAAATACTAAGGGATGAATTATGCTTTCTTGAACCTTCAAAAGGAGTGTAAAGTTTTCTCTTGAGTCTATTAGAAAATGAGATTATATGCAATACCTGAAAAGATAGTGAAAGGTCTAATTGTAACTTAGAGAGTAAATTTAGTCATTGTTAGTCAAATCACTATAAAATCTCTTGTGTTGGTTTTTTCTATTCCTTTCACTTTTAATTTTTGGAAGCAATTAATTTATTCTCTCTTCTTGAGTTGCCAATCATATCAAAGTCTAGCACTTAACAATTGAAAGGTTAAATAAATCACAAGATTCCTTAGTATTAGAAATTTTAGATGCAAATTGATCAAGAATACTAGTTGTGATTATTTAATATCTCTTTGATCAGAAAATTGCTTACCATTTAATCTAATTTTGTTCACAGTTGTCATTACCTTAGTTGCATAATCCTTTATAGTTTATGTCAAAAAATAGCAATAATGGACGAAATCAAATAAAAAAAAATTTAACTTAGAGATTTACATAGATCAGTCAATGTGATCTACGTCTATGGATAAAGAGAAAATTTTTATTTCTATGAGAACTATTACAAAAGTACTTATAACCCTAATACAAAGTATTTATATATAACCCAAATAACAAATCATATCACTCTAAAATATATAACATAAAAAGGGTTAGATCCATACTGCAAGAGCGAAACCACCCATACCCATCAATGAGGTTAATGTTGGGCGTCTGCACTAGGGCCTATCAACCCTTGCCCTCAATCTCCATTATAGACCTCAATAAAAATCTCTTTTGGGTTGAGCTTCCAAAAATTTCAAATTGGATCATAACTAAATCATCACATAAATTCAAATCATTCAACAATTTATGATTCTTGCATCTTTAATATTTTAAAATTCCATTTTAAGAGTTTGCACTTACTTACCCCTCCATCACCAAAACTCCTCATTTAAGTTGCCTCATGTTGATTTAGCCATTGTACAGTTGATAATCCTTAAAAAATTCTAATATATCAAAACGCATGAATGCAATCTCTTCTTTATGTTGTCGGATCTAATTCAAGGTGTGATTTTCTCTTAAAGGCTCAATTTTAGCTTCAATAAAGTTCTAAAGGCAAAGTGCCTGCAAATAAAATCTCATCTTGACTATCCACCTCATCTTGACTGTCCAAGTGGTAGTTTTCACTATTAAGTTATGGGAGAGACAAAACAAATGAATCTTGAACATGAAAATATGATTTTATAGTAATAAAAAAACCTTAAATCCAAAATTTTTCTCTTGAAATCTCACATACACAGCCTTCAAGATCAAAGAGATTTGATATCAATATAAGAAAAATGCTCTTTAATATGAAAAATAAAAAATTATATGGAAGCAAACCATTGGAAAGATTTATGTTTAACATAAATCAAATAGTCATAAATAAAGGATAAACAAACCTTAACCAAGAAAAGTTCAACTTTTTTATTAAACCCCTAGTTAACACAAAGAATTAATAAAATCTCACAATCCAAAAATTCAAAAACTTACTTGCTCACAAGTTCACCTTTTAAATTTGAGTATAACAAAATTCATCTTAATTCAGTCCTTCAAACTATATAAACATAGGCTCTGTTTTGGAAAAACTAGATGATAATCTAGTAACTGAGAATCCGACAATTGATAATTTAGTTTATTGATGTAAACATATTTGGTAAAAGTAGCTGAAATGGTAGCTAAAAAATGTAAAATAACATAAAATGAGAGTAAAATGAAAAAAACTAATAGTTTTTTAGTTAGACTTTGGTTTAACTAGCTTTTTTCTTTTTAAGGAGATTAAAATCTAATTTTTTTCCAAATAATCTAGTTTATCAAACAAAACTTATTGGTCAAACTGTATTATAATATAATTTTGCCATGCCAAACAAAACCTTAATGGAGACCTAAAAATCCCTTACCCCTTATCATATTCACATTAGCACCATGAAAATCAACCAACACCTCTTTATTTTGTTTGCATTTTTTTTTTTTTTTTGGAGAAAATCTCATAAAACTCAATTGTGTCAACATAAATAGTGAAGCTTTGTAGGTGATGGTCTAATAATAAGCTCTAATATTTCTCTTGAAGCTTATAGAGCAACCTAGGGTAGTCTAAATTATTAAGATAATTTACTATTTTTTAGTTTTATAAATTTGATTCTTAAAATTAGTGTTTTGAAATAATAAATATTTTAGGCTGATTAAGATCACTTGAAAAAGAGATAGTCATCTGTTAAAATATAGAGAAAGTTTGCTCTCTTTACTTGGTATATTACCTTTAATAAATATTAATAACTTGACACATTAACCTTCTAAAACATTCATGACTTGACATGTGCATGTTATAAAAATATTTTAAATATTTTATTATTTATATATGTCTCTTAAATTCTTAAAACAAAAATAAATTTACTTTAAGTTAAAAAGGAAAAATCTTTCCTACATAGATTTAATATAAAAAAAAATTAAAAATCTTGTTTATTTAAATAATTAGTAACAATATTATATTTTTCTTTTCCTACATAGATTTACTAGATATGAAGATTAGTTTTATAAAAATCGATAGTACTTGGCTTTAGTACTACGTAAAATGCAATGTCTCTTAAATTTTTTAATAAAAAATTATTTTTATAGGTGATTATTAATTTATTTGACAAGATAGTTTACAATAAAATTAAATCTATGAAATTATTGAAAATTATTATAATAATTTTTATTTACTAAAATAAATTAATAAAAATAATTTATGAATTTATATATTAAAAATTAATGTAAAATATAAAATTAAATTTACATTTTGAAATAAAAATTATATAAAAATGAAATTGAAATTCGTGCAACACACGAGTTAACAACTTATCTTAAATAATTTGTTGAAAAGTTATGGGAAGATAAATTTCTTATGAATTTGCTAGATTTGGCATTGATAAGTTTATTTAGAACGATCTAGTAAGGAAATATATTGAGCAAAATTTAAGAACTGCTCACAACATTAATAAAAAAAAATATTATTAATAATATAATAAATAGGCTCTAAAAACCTAGATGCATATTTGGTACACTGAAAATTAGTAATAGGAGTTTCACTCTGTTTTTATGTTTGATATCTTAATTTACATCAATATTTTAAGATGAAATTTTTAAAAAAATTATAGTGTCTCATTCTTTTTGGAATCTTATTACCTAAATTGATTTATTTGCTTATAAAACATAAGTTATTGTACATAGGGTTAATTATTAAAATTTTGTTAATATTAAAATTTTATTTTCTTATGTGTTAAAATATACCGCATAAGAATATTAAAATCTTAAAAATCCATCTTAAAATGAGATTTGAATTTTTTTTTATTTTTTTAGTAGAACTGAATATGTCATAGATGTAATTTCAATTATTATTTAGAATTTTGTTTGATTTTAATATGCCGCATTTTCATGTTGTTTCCTTCTAATTTCAACATGAATCACATGGAATGTAATAATCCTTCAGTAACTCTAAAAGCGACAAAAAATTAGATACATATCAAAATTTTTTGAGAAAAAGATGGCAGATAGATAAAAATCATTATATTTATGATAAGGGTTTAGTTATAAGTCAGTAGTAGAATTTGTAATCTAATATTTAGTTTTAATATGATTAAAAAAATTTGGCTTGGCAGGTTCATATTAGGGTCCGTCAAGAAAAAAGCCTTGTGTTGGCCTTTTCTAATGGGTTGAATGTTTTCTAAAGCTCTCAGCCTTCTACTTTATATTTATCCAAGATCTTGTCGCATGATCGATAAATGGCTTGCAAACTATCACTATCCATCATAAATATTCATATTCTTTCACACAAGGGCTTTCTTGGCTCATTTTTTAATTTGTCTTCTTAGAGTTTTCTCACTAAACTCTCTCTTCAAAGGGCAACACTACCATCCCAACGTCTATCTACACCAAACTCCTATTATACTTCACTCTCATGTTACACCTCCCACCTTCACCTTGTTATGCTCTTTCCATATCTGCACTTGATATGGAGGAGCCTCCCTTCTCTTAAAAAAATCTCTCACATCCACAACTGTCACATATATGAGAGTTTATTATCATTACTTACTCTTCCTCCTATACCATTCTCTAATCCATTTCTCTCTTTGACGTCATTTGGACACAATATTATATCATCCTCTTTCTTTTAATAATACTAAAATGAACCTTACTTCTATAAAGATACATATCTCTTGAATAGAACAATTTTATATCAAGCAAGAGCCTAAACAAATGAAGGAGAGTTTGTGATCCAGCTAGAGTTACACCCATCTTTATCTTGCAACCCAACTAGAGTTACAACTAGAAAAGATGGTGAACAATATAGTATTGTTTACGTTATTATACTATAGTGTCATAATTAATAATTTATCGTTAGCTTAGATAAAAATTGTTATTTACCATTAGATTAGATAAAATTAAATGCCATTGAATTAAATAAAGTTATTATTCACTATTGGATTAAACCATATTACTTAACTGTATTATAAAAAATGTTACCATAAAATTCACCAAGAAAAGATACACATCAAAATTGGTTACAATAGATATTATATATGGCATGGTCTCACTAATGGCCTTAATTGGATGTAATTTCAAAAATGTTGGAACAAGAGGGTCCAACCTAAACAAGCCTATTATTGTTCTATGCAATGTTTTTAATATTGGATATTATATCATCCTCCTTCTTTTAATGATGCTAAAATGAACCTTACTTTTTCAAAGATACATATCTTTTGAATAAAGCAAGTTTATATCAAGCAAGAGCCTCAACAAATGAAGGAGAGTTTGTGACCCAACTAGAGTTACACCCATTTTTATCTTGCAACCCAACTCGTGTGACAACTAGAAAAGATGATGAACACTATAGTATCATTTACGTTAGTATACTATAGTGTCATAATTAATAATTTATCGTTAGATTAGATAAAATTTATTATTCATCATTGAATTAGATAAAATTAGATACCGTTGAATTAAATGAAGTTATTATTCACTATTAGATTAAATCACATTACTTAACTGCATTATAAAAAATGTTACCGTAAAATTCACCAAAAAAAGATACATATCAAAGTTGGTTACAATAGATCTTATATATGGCATGGTCCCACTAAATGGCCTTAATTGTATATTGTTCCAAAAATGTTTGAACTAGAGGGTCCAACCTAAACAAGCCTATTATTGTTCTATACATATTACTTAAATGTATTATAAAATACGTTATTGTAGAATTCACCAAGAAAAGATACATATCAAAGTTGGTTACAATAGATCTTATACATGGCATGGTCCCGCTGATGGCCTTAGTTGGCTATTGTTCCAAAAATATTCGAACAAGAGGGTCCAACCTAAACAAGCCTATTATTGTTCTATCCAATATTTTTAAATTGGATAGAGGACTAAATCAGCTAGTTGATCAATGTTCTATTTAGTCAATTTTATCGGTTCAACTAATACGATTCAAAACATATTTTTTAAAAAAGCTAACAATACATAAATAATACTTTAAAAATATTTAAAAATTTAGAAAAAGAAGTATATATTATAAGATAATGAAAAAATATTTTAATATTTAAACTTTTAGTGTAATTTAAAAAATTTTTAAATTGTTTTCATAATTGTCTAGTTTTAGATTGAATTGATTTGGTCCAATTTTTAATGTTGACCTTTTTATTTTGATTTTAATCTATTTGTAATTGATTGATTTTTTGCTCTAATTATACTGAATCATTAATCGATTCTCAATTTTATCGATTCGGCTTGATTCTGAAGACACTGATTTTATTACAAAATGTTGCTCTCAAATCCTTCAAAAGGACAACGTAAAATAAAAATATTGACCATAATTGTCTGTTAATCAATATTTTCTTTTAGTATTTATTATTTGATTGGATAATATTATCTCTTTATTTTAAAAATTTTACAATTACATATAATGATAGTGAAAACACTAGGTTTAAATACTGTAATATTTAAACAATATGTTTTCATTGTTAATAGGTACTCTTTAAATTTGTAAAATTAAGAAAGGGCATGAACTAATTGAATATGAGTCTTATGAGAGAATGTTAATAAACGATGATTATTAATATTAATATCGCTTATTTTAATAATTAGCATTTTTTGGAAAATTAGAACGGTTCAATGAAATTTGGAATCAATAATTAAATTATATTGGTTTGATTTAAATATAGAAGGAATAAAAAAAACTGGTCAAATATGGAAGAGCCGAGGGCATGGTGAGCTATATGGAACCAAACTCATTAAAGTTAGAGGTAACAAATAAATTGAGTTGGATTAATTCTAGAACAAATCAATTTCAAGATAAAATTTTTCAAGCGAGTTAAAGTCCGATCACTTCTAATTATGTAGAAAATTAATACTTATTGTTGTTAAAGTCATATAAAGGATTAACAAAGAATAAGAACTTCTTATATTGTTAAATTTTTTAAATTATTTTTATGTGAAGAATTCATATATTATTAAATTTACTATATTATTTTATATGAAAATTTTTCAATATTTTTAACCTTTTATATTATTTTTATTAATTTAATAAATTAAATATTTAATTATTAATTTATTTATTATGTGATAAAATAAAAATATATTATATTGTTATTTATAAAAAATATTGTATTACTAATATAATTATTTAATAAATGACAAACATTCGTTTAAAACTAAATTAATATTAAAACTAATTATATATATTAATTGAATTGATAACATATTGCAACACAGAGACATAGTTGTCGTGTTACTATATATATTTTTTAAAATAGATAGTTTGGCTGAGGGGAAGAATTAAACTAAAACACCGAGATCCAAAGGAAAGACTACCAACTCAAATAAAACAGGAAGTGTGTTAAGTTACTAGTTAGATAACTTTGACTTCTATAATGTAACATCGTGTCCTATATTTTCTATTAAATTTGCCAATCAACCAGATGGTTTCCTTTTAGTAGATTCTTTTTATATGCATCACCAAAAAAGATGGTAAATTCTCTTTATTGCTTTTTATTAAAATGATATGCGCATGTTTTAAAATATAATAGATATTAAATGTTAAAAAATTTTATTCTACATGTATTTTAAAAGAGAAAGTGTTGGTGGTGTGACACGCTAATACCGCCCCACGGTCGCAATCAAAGTCACGTTTGGGTAATTTTTTCTTTTCACACCGAAATGGTGTTTTGAGTAATACAGTTTTTTCTCTTTTTCCTTCAAATAGAAAACAAAATTTATTGAAATATTTTTCTTTTTTCTTTTCTTTTTTTTTTTTCAAATTTTATATAAAAATGAATAAAATATTTGGATGCCTTGAGTGTTACAGTTTTTTTTTTCTTTTTTTCTTTAAATAAAAAATAAATTTTGTTCAAATAATTTTTTTTTGTACAAAGAATAAACAAAATATTGGTTTTTTTTCTTTTGTTTTTACTTAAAAAAAAAAGAGAATTTGTTCAAATATTTTTTCTTTTTTATATTTTAATATTTTTTCTTTTTGAATAAATAAGAAACAAAATTTGTTCAAGTGAGCACAATATTTGAGCAAATTCTATATGTGAAATAAAAAAAATTTTGTATATATAAAATTTCTTCAAATTCTGTATAGAAAAGGAACAAACTTTGTATTTGAAGTAAAAAAATTTTGTATCCAAATAATTAGTCAAACGCGGTCTAGTATGATTATTGTTATCATTACAATCGTGTTTGACTTATTAAATTTTTTTTTTGAGTATATAAAAAGAAAATGAAAAAATACATAATTTGATAAAAAAAAACAATGCAAAAATTGAATATAAAGTGAATAAGTTCTAAATTCAGTAAAAAAAAAGAGCACCAAACTTGCCCTAATCTAGTTAGCACTGTAGCTTTTGCGAGATGTGATACCTATTAATCTCCTTTTAAAATATATTACGTATCATAAAACTGAAAAAAAAAAAAAAGTGATGTAGAGAAAATATTTAACAGAACTCATGTAACCGATTCCCCAACCTAAAGGCTTATAAAGCAGTTCTCTGTTTTCAGCAGATTTTGTTTCTTAGATAGGCCGCCTTTAAGTCTTAGCAATGCCGCCAGCCACTAAATAGGTGTGTTTCTTTGTAACTTACCGTTCCAGGAAATGAAATTAAGCTGACGTGACCATGGATAGTGGATACATCAAGAGAGGCCTACGCTATGGGCTCTTTGGTGCAAATTTACCTAATTGTTGCTTCCATTTTACTTGTCTATCATGCCAAGTTGTCTAAAAATATCCAATCCTGCAGCCTGCTTGCAACTATTCTCTCCCTCTCTTTCCCTAAATCCCTCCATCAATCACACATCATGGTCCAATATCTAGCATATATTTTCCACATTCTAAGAATATATCTAGGAAGCTTTTGATAAGGAAAGCAGAAGATAAACTCATTAGAAACACATGATAGATTAAAAAAAAAAGGGTGTTAGTTGAATGTGATGAAACTTTGAATTTTTGATTAAGTGATTAGTTGAATGTGATGAAACTTTGAATTTTTGATTAAGTGAATAGAATATTTCACAATGGAATCCAGATTTGTTAATACCACAAACTTCAAAAAGTGCTATATCCAAAACAAGTGATTCCAAGTCTAAACAGAAGGAAGCTTGGAAGAAATCCTGACAGGTTTCAACATGGTCAAAGATCAAAATAATATATAGTCCCTCAAACTTGTCGAACTTAGCAATGTTATCTAACTAAAGAAGCAGGATGCTATATTTGCTCTAAATAGTACAAACCTTATTCACATCGTGCACTACCAGCTCATTTTCTCCCATTTTATCACCTTTGTATCATAAGTATAATGATTCCCTCTCTTCACTCTGTTTTATTTCTTTTTGCAAGGTTGCTCTTTATGCAAATTCTAGCAGTAGCTGCAACATGTACCGAATGTTTCATTCAATCTCGAGCATCTCACTATCCAAATTCTGATGAACAAGGAACAGAATGTAAGAAGAAGATTCTGACTAATATAATGAACAAAAATAGAAATTAAGCATGCATTTCCTTGACAATGTTTTTATGAATTGCAGCTGGGGCTTGTGGGTGTGGTTCATTTGGGGCCACAATAAATGGTGGGGATGTATCAGCTGCATCTAATCTCTACCGAAATGGTATTGGATGCGGTGCTTGCTATCAGGTATTAATGAACTATCACAATTTCAGACCACTGTTCTATAGTACAATTATAGAGCCTGCCTGATGTTATTGATTCTATTTACATAATCTAAAGTACAATGCTTTTTTCACTTGAGCAGGTGAGGTGTACCAACGGTTATTATTGCACCGACAAAGGAGTAACTGTTGTCATTACTGACCAAGGCTCGAGCCATGACGCAGACTTTATTCTCACTAGACAAGCCTTTGGTCGGATGGCTCACAGCGCAGATGCAGCTGCTTCTCTATTAGCCCTTGGAATAGTGAATGTTGAATATAGACGGTAAGCTTACATATATGTAAAAGTATTTCGTTGAAAGACATTGACAGACTTAGAAGAGAGAAATTTTTGGATAAACTTGATATATGGAAGAAAAATAGCTTAATGATAATTTCAATTCAAACTTTTACATATTGTTGGCCCTAGACACCAAGAAGAGGGAGTTGAATTGGTGTATTAAAATTAAAATTGGAAAGTGAGAAGAGAAATGAGATGAGAGAAAACACAAGATTTATAGTGGTTCGGGTATAATCGACCCTACGTCCGTCCACTCCCCAATTCTTCAAAATTGGGTATTCCACTATCTTTCAAAGGTGTTTTCAAGCTTACACCGAACTTTTATACTTGTGTTTTGAAGGTTCACACAACAACTTAAACACTTGTGTTTTTAGGCTTACACAACAACCTTTACAACTTGTGTTTTAACATACTCACACTATAACCTATTACAAATTGGTGTTTATGCTTACACCCAACAATGACTTAAAGAGTAACAAAGAGTGAGTAGCAAAATTGAAAGAGTTTGGGTACAAAGTTATTAATTCTCTTGCATTTACATTTGTTTGGTGAGGTATTTATAGCCTCTACCCACCAAAGAGACGTTGCAATAAAATTGGTACAAAATCATCAAAGTATGCTAGACAAATTTTCATATTAAATGCTTGACAGTTATTTCGCGGTCACTACTACTTATTCCAAATTCCATAAGGAAAACCAAGTTTGTGTCTAATGGCTAGTCCACATGGCAACTTCTGATTAGTGCACCAAGAAAATATAGTCGTTGCCTTTCACTTGGTCTCAAAAGTAGCGATCGCAATTTATCTTGTACAGGACGCGACTCTGGAGGTGAATTCCTCTGCCAAAAGTGTTCATCTTCTTCTATTTGGTTCGTGGTCGCTACCAACAAGTTCCCATCATGATTTTTGACTTCCAAGGTTACTTGGGACACTTGTCAAGCTGTGATTGTGGATTTGTTTGCATCTTCAGTTACTTTGAAATTTGCAGTCGCGACTGAGGCAAGCTTTATACCGTGAATTCGTCTGTCACTTTTGAAGTTCTTCCTTTGGATGAGTCGCGGTCGAGAATGACTCTGCGATTTCGTCTGTTTAATCTTCTAGCAAGTCTTCTAATGCATCGCGGTCGTGAATTTTAGATTGCGGTCGCGATTTAGAAGTTACTTCACATACTTTGAAGATTAAGATTTCTATCAACTTCTAACTTAAAAGCTTTCACAAAAACTACAAAATAACACTAAATAGAAACATTAAAAATGATAAATCCCCTTTGTCAAGATCAAAAGAGGCCCAAGACTTAGAGTTAACTACCCTAGTCCAACAATCTCCCATTTTTTTATTTTGACAACTTAGACTGATCCTTGAGTGAAAAAGATGCAGGAAAGTGAAATTGGATTGTAATATGATTCAATGAATGCTTATGACAAAATTTACTAAGTATATCATTCATTCAATCAGAGGTGAAGTTGATAAAACAATAAGTATGTTGCTCCCCTTCAACTTATGCTATAGTTAATCTCAAGTTATTTCATTATTTTCTCCCTTTCACACTCTCTTCCCCTTTGGAAATATCAAAAAGAGGGTATATAAGGAAAAGAAGAAGAAAATGAAATTCATGCATAAGAAGTCATAAGGAGCAAACATAATGCAATGGATAAAAGAATAAACATCAATCACATAAGATAGCAATTTTTGCAAAGAAATAAGTTTTATTTATATATATTCATAATTGTGGGATCACAAAATTTGTAAACATAAGGAAAGTGAAAAATAAATACAAAATCTAAAGTAGTGGAGAATCATCTCCGGAAGACGGTGTATTTGGCGCATGTTGTTCTCCCTCAACTTCGTTTCCATCCTTTACGTCGTCTTCATTACCATCTCCATCTTGCGTATCTTCAAATTCAGTGAAGTCTAAAAGATGGCAAGGAGGAACTCCTAGTTTCTCTTGGAGATCCACCATATCGCTATGAAGATGAGAAATGAAGAGGAACCTTCTCTTCATCATCCTCATAAGCTTGTCCAACTTGCGATCAATGGTGGCAAGAGATAACTTGGACTTTGGTTTCGATTGAGGAGGTGGGACTTGAATGTTGCCTTCTTCGATTTGAAGCCTCTTTTGCTTGGAAGCTTAGGAGGTTTCCATCTTCTTTGCTCCGATGGAACCAAGGGTGTAGATGTATGTATTCGGATGGATTGCCTTGGCATTGATAAGATAGGTTAGGTCGAGGAAGTTTTGAGAGGGAAGGAGATTCTTGGTAAGGAATTTCTCTTTCTCCTCATCAAGTGCTCCAACAAAGCGGTAGATGGTTGTTATGTGAGAAGGTAAGAGAAATTGACTTTTGGGTTTAGTACTCATGTGGATCAATTGATCCACAAGGTAATGGTCGGTTTGTATAGGTTGGTTCTTGACAAGGCAAAATAAGAATGCCAAGTCCTTTTGTGAAACCTTTTCATTACCATCACCTCTTGCATTGATAGAGAAGGTGATGATGCAATGAAGGATCCACAGGGGTAGGGTTTTTATATGTTTGGATAAGGAGGAGCGGGGGTCGTGTTTGGTTTCGATGGATATCTCTGACCAAAATTCAGAGTAGATGATGTCGAGTGCGGAGATGATGAATGAGATGTGTTCTTCGACTTGTAGGTTGAAAAATGAGGATAATTGGTCAAAATTGATGTATAAGGGGTTGTCGAAGGCTCGAAACACCAACCCGTATTGGTTGGCTCTCAAATTGAATTTTCGGCTTAGTTGCACGGTACACATGAACTCGAGTACAACCTCCTCGTATCCTGGTTTATCTTAAAAGATGAATTCATTCTAGCCTAGATTGGAGAAAAAGGCGCGAATCTCCACATTGATGCCCAATGTCTCTAAAATAAAAGTCGATAGAATTTTGTTTGGGAGAATCACTTTGGAGGAGTTCACCTTGAATCTCTTCTTTTCCTCCTTGGCGATTCCCTTCATGAGATGGAGGGCAGGAGGTGCAGAGGGTTATGCTACTGCCTTGCCTTTGTCTGCCTTTGAGAATTTCTTGGGAGCCATTGCAAAAGAAAGGAAGAAAGCTTGAGAGATTTTTGAGAGAGAAGTGTTTGGAAGTGAAGTGAGGAAAACACTGTTGAAAGGGGTATTTATAGGCTTGAAGGGGTGCAAAAACTGTCATAAATGACAAAAAATGAATTAAATGAAGAGAAGAAACTGTTGGCAATCAAATTACTTAATTGCCTTGGCGGTTACTCCAATTCGCATTTGGGAAATTAGAAGTCGCGACCACGAATTCTGAAAAATGTAAGTAACAGATAAATTTTTCTCGGGAAAAGGCGCGTCAACAGTCATATTTTCGAAAAATTGACCAAAATTCACAGTGGAGAGCAATTTTCGCGACCACGAATTGACATTTGACAGCCGAGTGAAATTGACTTGTAATTCACGACCGTGAAGAAAAAATAGCTACCGCAAATTATAAGTCAGCAAGGATAAGTATGAGAAAATTTTGAAAACATGTGATCCACTAGAAATAAATCATCACTCATGCATAACATACATAACAATCAATCATAGGATCAAAATTTTCACTTTAGGGAACTTTCATCAAACATTCCCAATTATCTCTTAATGAAATTCATCCTTTCTTCATTTAGAGGTTTAGTGAAAATGTCTACAAGTTGATGCTTTGTGTCAATAACTTCTAACACAATATCACCCTTTTGCATATGATCTCTAAGAAAATGATGTCTAATATCTATGTGTTTACTCCTAGAGTGTTGGATAGGATTTCTAGAAAGATTAATAGCACTTATGTTATCACATTTGATGGGAATATGATCAATTATTTTGCCAAAATCCTTCAATTATTGTTTCATCCAAAGAACTTGGGTGTAACAACAACCCGCCGCCACATACTCGGCTTTCTCGGTAGATAAGGCAACCGATACTTGCTTTTTACTAAACCACGAAACTAGGCATTCACCTATAAATTGGCAAGTCCCAAAAGTGTTTTTTCTATCTAGCAAGCTACCCGCATAATCCGTATCCGAATACCCTATGAGACTAAATGAAGAATCCCTAGGATACCATAACCTTGAGTGTATTGTGCCATGCAAATACTTAAAGATCCTTTTAACAACATTCAAATGAGATTCTCTAGGGGAGGATTGAAACCTAGCACACATGCAAACACTAAACATGATATCCAGTCTTGAGGCAATAAGATAAAGTAAAGATCTGATCATACCTCAATATTTCTTCTCATCTACTTCTTTACCCGATTCATCCTTATCTAGTTTGATGGTACTGTTCATTGGAGTTTTAGCTACTTTGCAACCATCCATTTCAAATTTCTTTAGCATTTCCTTTGCATATTTGGCTTGGTTGATGAAGATCCCTTTTTTGGATTGCTTGATTTGTAGACTGAGAAAGAATTTGAGCTCTCACATTATGCTCATTTCAAATTTCCTAGTCATACACTTAGGAAAATCCTTACAAAGAGATTCATTAGTAGCACCAAAGATAATATCACCAACTTAGATTTGAACGATTAATGTATCATGCTTATGTTTTTTGACAAAAAGTGTGGTGTCCACCTTCCCCTTCTCAAAATCATTTTTCAAGAGAAATGAATTAAGCCTTTCATACCAAGCTCTTAGAGCTTGTTTCAATCCATATAAGGCTTTGTTCAATTTGAAAACATGGTTTGGAAAATAATGAGACTCAAAACTAAGAGGTTGTTCAACATAGACTTCCTCCTCTATGATGTCATTCAAAAAAGCACTTTTCACATCCATTTGAAAAAGTTTAAAATTCATATGACATGCAAAAGCTAAGAGAATCCTAATAGCCTCTAGCCTTACAACGGAGGCAAAGGTCTTATTATAATCCATTCCGTCCTCTTGGTTATATCCTTTGGCAACCAATCTAGCCTTATTTCTAGTAATGAGACCTTGCTCATCTAACTTGTTCCTAAACACCCATTTACAACCTATAATTGGGTGTTCCTTAGGCTTAGGGACAAGTTCCCACACCTTGTTTCTCTCAAATTGATTGAGTTCTTCTTGCATAACAAGTATTAACTCTCATCATCAAGAGCCTTATCAATTGACTTTGGCTCAAGTTGAGAAACAAATGCAAGATTAAGTACTTACGATCTAGTACTTACACCCTTAGAATATCACCAATGATTAAGTTCTTCAGGTGATACTTGAAAAATCACTAATTTTTGGGTAGATCTTATCTTGGCTCATGCTGGTTTTCATATACTCTTAATGAATCATCTTCTTCCTTTTCTTTATCAACTCTCCTTGTAGAATTATCCAATTCCAGCTTTTCAAGATCACCTACAAGATCATCAATAAAAATACCTTTCACAAGATCAAGTTTACTAGATTAATCAAAAACAACATTCATAGATTCTCAATTACCATTGTACTTTTATTAAAGACTTTATATGCTTTACTTATGGTGGAATAAACCAAGAAGATTACTTCATTTGTTTTGGAGTCAAATTTCCCAAGATTATCCTTGGTGTTCAAAATATAGCACTTACATCCAAATACTCTTAGGTATGAAATTTTGGATTTTCTACCATTCCAAAGCTCATAAGAAGTTTTATTGAGAATGGATCTTTTGAAAACTCTATTTGCAATATAACATGAGATATTAATGGCTTCGGCCCAAAAGTAATTTGGTAAGGAATACTCATTGAGCATTGTCCTAGCCATTTCTACCAAAGTTCTATTTTTCCTCTCTACAACACCATTTTGTTGTGGTGTCCTAAGAGTTGAAAAATTATGAAAAACTTCATTCTCCAAATAATAATTTTCAAATGATTCATTTTGAAATTCCTTTCCATGGTCACTTCTAATAGAAGGTATGAAGTAAACTTTTTCATTTTGAACTCTTTTTGCAAAACTTTTGAAAGTATCAAATAAATCATTCTTATGAGCTAGAAAAGATACCTATGTGAACCTAGAGTAGTCATCTACAAGGATTAGTGCATAATGTTTTCCACCTAAGCTAGCACTTCTAGCAGGTCCTATTAAGTCCATATGGATAAGTTGAAGTGTCTAGATGTACTTACAACATTTTTGACTTTGCAAGAGGCATGGTGTTGCTTTCCCATTTGGCATGGACCACATGTCTTGTCTTTGCAGAAATTTAGTTTGGGAAGCCCTTCCACTAATTTTCCTTTGGATAGGCTTTGAAGAAAATCCATGCTTGCATGTCCAAGCCTTCTATGCCACAATGAAGCTTCATTGCTCAAAGACATAAGACACTTAAAAGATTGATTAACCAAATTGTTTAAGTCAATTGAGTAGGTATTGCCTTTCCTTTCACCCTTGAAAATGACTTCATCATCCACTAAAGTGGTGACTCGACATTCTCTAGGATCAAAAGTGGTGTCACATAATTGACTTACACTTAAAAAATTATGTTGTAAGCCACTAACTAAAAGAACATTATCAATTAAAGAACATCCATTCTTACCAATGGTTCCAATGCCAATTACCTTACCCTTGGCATTATTACCAAATGTGACATCTCTACCCCTTTTTTTCTTTCAATGTTGTGAATAGCTTTTTATTTCCAATCATGTGCTTGGGACATCCATTATCCACATTCCAATTGTTTGATTTGGTGGTTGCCATATTCCCCTACACAACAAAAGTGAGTTACCTTTTCTTAGGTACCCAAGCATACTTGGGTCCTAGGGGGTTAGAGTTTGAAGGATCCTCTAATTTGAGGTGAGCCTTCCTAACAAAACAATGAATGTTAACATGCCCATATTTCATACAATAGTGGCATTGGAGTTTAAACTTAGGAGTCTTTCTCCTTTGCACATATTTAGTATAAGTAAGGGGTCTTCTCATACCATGGTCATGTGAATGCATGCATAAACATATATGATGAGTAGGAGTAGAAAATTTTTTTATGAGAATGACCATGTTTTTTGTTGTAAATATAGGCATGGTTAGTTCTTTGAGTTTTGGCTCTAGAGCTTTGGAGAGCCTTCCTTTTGCCCTTAAGCTTAGAAGGCTTAGTGCTAGAAGCACTTTTCTTTCCAATTACCTCAATGCTTGAGGTTTGAGGTTGTGAAGCCCTAATAAATGTAGTCTGAGACGATGAGGAGGCTCCACTGAAGCCTAAACCATGTCTAACTAGTGGTAGTCTTTGTGACACAATTAATGTGTCCAAGGCTTCTTTTCAGCTTCTAAGCTCAATGACTTCTCCTTTAAAAGTGTCATTTTTCTTCCTTAATGAAGCCATAGAAGAAGATGAAGTGGAAAGTTTTTCTACTGAATTTTTTAGTTCTTCATTGAAAGTCCTCAACACATTTACAAGATCACTAAGTGTCTTGTATTCATCTTCTAATTTTGAGCACCCTTTCTTATAAGTTTTCACTTATGA
>CATIWR010037168.1:0-18828 GCA_949677035.1 Omphalea diandra
CCCCCCCCCCCCCCCCCCCCCCCCCCCCCCCCCCCCCCCCCCCCCCCCCCCCCCCCCCCCCCCCCCCCCCCCCCCCCCCCCCCCCCCATGTAAGAGACATCACAAAGTCAAGTTAAATATCTTCCAATATATTCAAGATCCAATCAATATTCTTTCTCTTTCTTACTTGGTTGAATTCTACTTTCTCTTTAGAAAAAGTTTTCTTTTATTTCTTGAATTGCAATATTAGTTAATAGTTAGAAAGTTTGGATTGTCTACTTGACCAAATAGGCATAACACATTTTCCTAGTTAGTTTCTTTTAAAGTTTCTCTAATAGGCATTAACTTTTGTTCCTAATGAGTGGAGCTATATAATGCCTGTAAATAGGCCATCCAAACCATATATTTACAACTTAATTTTGATCAATATAATTCTGATTTCTTGTGAAAAATTATTATTTTCTTTGGTTCTTGAAAAAACTTGGTGAAATTATTTAAGTAAAGACTTAAGTAGCTTTGCAAATTTGCTTAATTCTAAACTTAAAATTGACTTAGTTCATTATAGGTTTGAACATTAAATACCCTTTAATTCTTTTATAATTTAGGTTGCTAGAAATAAGTTTTCTAGAGGTCTAATTGAGAATTAAGGTTTTTTGTTTGATTCTTGAACGTTCCTTCTACGAAGGCAATGACCTTGCGTATGGGTTTGAGACAAGTTACCCACGTTCATATCATTGCCCTTTATCATCTCATTTTTTGTATAGGCTATAAGAGTAAGTCCAAAGATTATCATCTAGGTGGATGAATATATGACTCCTTGCCATAAACTCATAAAAGCTTTTTAAAGGATTAACACTAAGAAAGTCAAACAGGCCCCTATTTTTGCAGTTACAAAATATGGTATTAATGATTACTTCATGATTGAGATTATTAATTTTACATGACTACCTTGTTAAATTTGGCAAGATAGTCATGTAGTGATTCTCCATTTTTATTGAGTACTTTGTGTAGGTTAGAGGAGATCTTCATTGGAGAGATAACAAAGATGAATTTAGCTGTAAATAGCTGGAATAGCTATGTGAAGTTTTAGACTGAATCATGGGCTAGGTCTTAATACCTTTCTTGAGCAACTTTCTTAAGTGTGGAAAGGAAAATTTTAGATAATAAAACATTCGAGCCTTTATGAAGCTTAAGCTTAGATATGAACTTATGTAGATGACTCCTTGGATCAACCAAACCATTATAATTGTGATATGAGAGAGTTTAAATCTATTGAAAATAGATTTGTAAACTTATTAAGAACATATTTACCTCTTACCACTTGTGATAAAGGATTATAGTCATAGGTGTGGTAATCTAGAGCAAAGTGTTTTTTACCTTGTGCTTTTTTTTTTTTTACCATATCCATTATCTTTTTCTAAACAACTTCATCATCCAAAAATAGGCTTTCAGAAAGGATTACTTAACTATCAATAAGTTTGTGAGAGGAATTCTCCATTTTGTCAAATACATTGCGACGTTGAGCTGATCGCATTTTTTGGGCCTACTTTTAGTTCTCTTGAGCTAACTTGCCTTAAACCATATTTCAGCCAAGACAAGCTACAACTGGAGGAAGAGGAAAATTTTAGTTCTAGATTGAGGCTAATGGAGGCGTTTGTGGCATAATTATATACCTACCATTTTGTGTGTGGGTCTGTCTAAGCTCTCACAACACTATCACAAATTCTTCATAAGCAGCTACTACTGAGTGTTGGCTTGATAATCTTGTGATTATGCACTAGCCATGTTACTTAGATCTTTCCTTCATGCATTGCCAGGGGGTGGAGGTGGTAGGTGGCTCGAGATGGTTGCATCCCCATGCCTTAGTATCCTGATGCCATAGTATCTTTAAAGTGTCTTGTGGTTGTCAATTTTTGAGGTTGATGCTAAAGGAAAGCCACGACTGAAGAATGAAGAATGGAAAGTTGTAGTTTATTCCACGCTCACCACATTAATTAATGAACTGGATAGTATTAAGCTAATAGTCTCAATTTGTTCAGTTAAAACCTGCAAATAAAAACAAGTTGAGAGAAGAGCTTGACGTTGTGTTGAATGTCTACTCTGATGATTAAGTTAGGTTTGCTATTTGGGAGTAAGCAATAATATATGATAAAATAATGTAATATTTAATTAAGAGCTTTTTATATAGAGATTTAGTTGGTCTATCCCTACTAGATAAGGATGAGTCATACCTCCTAAAGTGGATGATGCTTTCTAAAACAGATTTATCAAATAAAAAACCAACCAATTATCTGATTTCGATTTAGTGTTAAAAAATCAATCACCTAAAAATAGATCCAAAACCAAAAAAAAAAAAAAGTTAAAACTGGAAAAGTTGTTAAAAACTAAAAACGGATCAAATTGGTTTAACTTAAAATTATATTGTTATATGAAAATTTTTAAACATTACACAATTTTACTTAAAATTTAATATTATATATATTTTAAGTATTATTTATATATTTTAAAAAATAAAAAATTCTTATTAAATAGGATTGATCAAACAAATCAAACCAACTGATTGATTTGATCTTTGATCCAATTTTAAAACATTAGTTGAAACAATTAATTTTATCTACATCTAATATACCCTTATATTAAATAAAGTAATTTGTATAATTTCAACTACAATTAAATAATAGTAGTTCATATTTATTAGTGATATATTAAGAAATTAATTATATTATTAAAAGAAAAGTAAAATATAACTCGAGATAAACTTAAAATTAATTCAATTTATAGTCATTGTATCTAATGTGAAAATTCATATTCGAAATTATTATCATTCATTAGCATGATTACTATATTATTATATAATTATCATATATATTATAAAAGTATTTATTGAACTATATTAATTGAAATTTTTAAAAAATGAATGGAAATAAGTTAGTTTTTTGAAGAAAATTATTTGAAATTTACATTTTTTTCATTTTTTCAAAAAATTTAAGCAAATTATATTCACAACTCAACACATATTTTTAAGAATGATAATTATTTCAACAAATAGTAGAAGCTTACAACCTTTAATTTTAAAATTAAGCACAATTGACAAAATTTTAAGTAATTTTGAGTGCAACTGCAAGATTTAAAAAATTTGAATATAATTATGAAAATGTAAAAAATGTGAATTTATTTTGTCATGAAGCCTTAGAATAAGAAAATCAATTAAACCTATATAATCGTTTCAAAATTTTTAAGTAGTATACCCTTTCTCTATGCCAAAAATTGTTTTATATAGAGTGGAATTGCCCAAATATTAAGTTTCCAAATATTGAAGGTGTCTTCATTTTGGATTTGAATCCTATTGGAATTATTTATTAATTATTTTTTTAGAAAAAGAAAAGAATTTACATTTCCACAAGACTGGCCTATTAATGTTGAACAATAGGCTGCTCTGCCTTCTCTTAACTAAATATATGTCTTTAAACTTTACATGAAAATATTTATTTATTTTATTTTAATCCAAAGGGCATTTTAATTTTTATCCATAAAATGCGAAATTCAACTAAGAAATTTCAATTAGTGGAGAAATTTATTTCAGAGACATTTCTCAACAAAAGCTTTTAACATCACAACAAATTATCATTCATTCCCAAAAAAAGAAAATTGTTCTTAGAAAAGTAATCATGTTATATAATAAAAATAATAACTTCAGAAGTTTCAAGTGATAACCTAGATTTTTGAATTATATAAAAATACTTTCTTCAATTTTATGAAATTTATCTAATTTTCAAAAGAAAATGCTTTTACTACATATATATAACTAGATAAACATATTCTTGAACTTCAGGTGGCTGAGAAGCATCGACAAGCGAGAGGTTTTTTTTACTGGCAATGGAGGATCAGGTGAATGGTCAAATTTATGGTATGGGTGATCAGACCCCTCTTTTTTATGATGAGTTATTGGGTGTCAGCTCTTCTTCAGCTCCACCGCCTTCTGCCAAGAACTTATAGCAAGAGGTCGAGAGACGAGTAGATGAGAGAATCACATTCTATCATGCCCACGTCCATTTTGTCAATTCATGGATGTAAGTTATGGAGGAGTGGTTGCACGCCATGTCCTAGCAGACTGAGATACCTCTTCCCTTTCATTTGCAAATGCCTATTCCATCCGCCCTACCTCCTCGTCAGCCACTAACTACTATTGTTGTTGTTGCTCTTGCTTCTACAACTGCTCATCCTCCTACATCTAATCCTGATAACTCCGACATTGCTGATGATTTTTTTTCTGGATCCAGAGAATGCAACAACTGATTTTATAATTTATTTTTATCAAACACTAACATTTTTATGTATATATTCAAATTTATATATATGTGTTTCTTTTTGTGTTATTATTCAAATTTATTTTAATTTTTTAATAAAATCATAAAATTAATATCATAAATAGTTTAAAATATTAACATTATCAAACTGATATTATAAAATTAATTAATATTATAGATATTAAAATTAAATATTTAAATTAGTATCAAATTAATATTAAAAATATTAATATTAATATAATAAATATTATAAAAATTAATATCATAAATAGTATAAAATATTATAATATTTTAAAAAACCTTGAAAACCTCTTGATGGAATGCTACAAAAATTAAATACATACCGATAATTTTTTAAATAATATTATATCATGGTTTAATACACTGACGAAAGCCTACTTATTACAGATAGATTTTAGCAATGAAATTACCGACATGATATTTCATCAGTATTTTAGTCAGATTTTTATGCTTAACTGCCAACTGGCATTCCATCGGTATTGTCTTACTGATCAATACGTTGCTGATAGAATAGTGCAGTCAATGTTATGTCGGTAAACAACATTACCGACGGAATCGCTTCGTTTACTGACAAAATTTAGCATCGACATATTTTATATTTCTTATGGTAGTATCGAGCTAATCTAATTCATACATTAATCAAGTGTATCATGTACTGAGCTAATCCAACTAGTACATTAAACAAATTAATATATCTCATACAAAACGATAATATATCTCATCAAGCATGTTCCAAAACATCTTTATCCTGTCAACATATGTCGAGCTAAAATAGAAGATTAGATGTAACAACGAGGTAAAAGGAGCAGAGACAACGTAAAAAGATAACATTTTCATTAATTTAGGAAAATTTGTATAAGAAAAGGAAGACAAGAGCATGAGACCAGAGGTTACATTAACACCCTACAACAATTCCCCTAGCTCCTCCTGCTCCTCTTCCTCATCGTCATCAACAGGCGGTACATCACCTATATAATCAAAATCAAGCTCTGGATGGGCCTTGGCTAAAGCTTGTTGTATCTTCACGTTATATGCAATACATATCGAGGATATCTCTTTGAGAATAGCAGACCAAGCTATAGCCTCTTTCTTCTTCCAATCTTCAACCTCTCGGTCCAAGTCGACATTCTTTTTTGACAACCTTTCCAACTCGATTGATTTTTTCTTAAGCTGACCTTTGAGGTCGGACTGCTTTGCCATACGAGCCTCAAAAGCCCTTAACTTTTTTTAAGCCTTACTTAGCAGGTTGGCAGAAGTAGCGGCCTCTTGCAATGTGTCCTGATGTTCCTTGGACAAAGCATCATAAGCATCGCGGGCATGGGCCAAGAGTGTCTCTAGCTCGGTAAAGCCATTCATCTTCTTCTTCATAGTTTTTAACAGAGCTACAAAGGTAGCCTTAGTCGTTACCACCTAAGTAGGGAAAAAAAACCTTAGCATCTTTACAAACACTTTGAAAATTTCAACATGCATATTATTCACAGTACCTTAAGGTTAAGCATCTATGCATGGGCAATTAGCTCTTTGTTTGTGAGGTGCTCGAACCTTTTTTCATCATTGGGTAGGAGATAAATCCTCCCAAGCTTTTTGCTAATAGTCTTATTGCTCAAACAATAAGACTCATACTTGTTCTTTAAGTATCCTTGTGGATCAGGGTACCCGCTCAGATTCCTCAGAAGCATAAAAAGCTCCTCCTCTAAGTTAGACTCTACTGTCTCCACGCGGGCCTTCTTGGAAGGCGATAGCTCGATAGATATCTGCTCGCTCACCATCTCTATCGTTTCAACCAAAGGAGTGAACTCGGGCGTAACCCCAGCATAGACCTGTGGCTCAACGACATCTACTCCAGACGAGGAGAGCATATTGTGACCAACGAACTTTACTCAAATCTTTGGCTACTTAGTGCCCCTTGCTGCAACTTCTGCAGCTTTCTACCTAACCATATCCGCCTTTAAAGCTTTCATGTCCATTTCTGCAAAACACAAAGGCATTAATACATATTAGTATGTAAGAGGCATGACACCACATAATCAAATCTTACCTAGATTTAGCCTGGAAAGGAAGATATTTTCTATTTGCCTAGTTAAGTTAACATGATCAATCACAAAGGCTTAGAGTTACCCAACTCGCTCCAAATCCTACTTTAAAGGAATCACGAAGCATTTCCATTCATCCTTACCCACTTGGTGGGAAACCCCACCTCTTCCTTGCAGGTAACTATGAAGTATTTATCTTTCCAACCCTTAATGGAGGAGGGGTAAAAGGAAAATAAACCCATACTAGACTTAGAAGACACGTGCGGGTGATCTTCCTTGGCCCGGTCCTTTACCACAAACAAATGCCTTGCCACCTAGCAAAAATGATGATTTTCTTTTCCTGAGCGAGCAGATACAACCCCACTAACATCCGTATTCCGTTTGGGCTAATCTGGGAGACCGTGAGCTGAAACCCACTCAACACTTCCCGAATAAAATTTAGAATTGGCAAATGGAAACCCGTCTTCAAGTCTTCCTCTTACAACATAAATTGGTTATGCTTGAGCAACGAAAAGACTTGCATATTTGGGCTCGACACACTCACCTCGTACTCAGCTAGAATAAAATAATTTAAGTGAATCTTTGCTAAATTCTGCCTGGATAATGCACTTTTTACCTTTGCTACTTGGGGATTAATTTTGAGTATTTTCAGTGGTTTGGGCTAGGATTCAACCTCGGTCAGCTTGACATTTGTAGTGCTCTGGCCTATTTCATCATTTAGGGTATTCCCCTCACCCATTCTATCAGACTCCTCACCAGTAGACCGGCCCAGATCTCCTTCTTTCACTAACTCCTCAAAGTTGCTACCATCACCGTCTCAGCATCATCCTCACATACTATAATGGGCACCCCTATGACAGCATCCAAATCTACAATTGTCTCTGTAACAGTAATGAAAGTATAGGCCACGAAAATGTTATCCCTAGGGTTCTTCATGCTCATAGTTTGGAATTTGTACTCAAAAATAAAAACAAAAATAAGAAGCCAAGTGAAGGACGAAACCTTGAAAAATAGATCAAACCTCGCCTCTTTGCAAAGGAAAATTTCTAAAAGTAGCTTATTGCAGCAAGAACAATCCTCCTAACAATGCTACACAAGAGCAACAAAACAAAAATGGGAATAACGTTGCTACATGACCGTAATTTATAAAAGTAGTAAGGGAAAATGAAAGATTAGGGCTAGGCGAACCGATGCTCCCATCTAATGGTCCTAATCCGCTTGATCAAAAACACCAAATCGAGGTGCATCACCTACGGGACACGTGTCAAAAAAGTTGAAAAAATTAATTAATTTCAAAATTTTGAAATTCCCTCTCAACCATCATTTAAACAACCCAACCCAAGTCAAGCAATTGGCTGCCCTGCTCGGCTCGACATTTACCATTAGTTCAAGCAAATCCTCCTACAGTTCATCTTAGACGTAAACAAACTCTGACAAGGAGGAGGACATGTGATATTACGTAAGCATGGGGTAAGCCTAAACCATACGTGAGGCTTAATTGGGTTTTTGATTGATGCACCAGGTAATAAAGGTAGGCTCAGCCCTAATAGAGCCCATAGAATCGTAAGACAAGATGGCTCAGCCTACTCAAGCATTACTAACCCACAACTCATCCTAAATAGAAATATCATCTCTTATCAGAGAAATAATTATATTTAGAAAATAACCACTAAACAAAGAGACATAAAGTCCTACTCCAACTAGGAGACAACTCCCTAAACACTATATAACAAGCATTATCGGGTATCTCTCACATTGCATTCACTCACACTTTCCCTCTAGCATACCTTTCACTTAGGCATTGGAGTGGGCTTCCAGCAATCGGCCGAATACCCCCTCACCTCTATTTTCTTGCATGAATTGAACTAAAACTACTCGAGCCATCCATCTCAACTCGACCAGAATACCCGAACCAACCCCTGTGGTAAGTCTTGCAACATCATTACATAATCAAATTTAAAGACTTTTTGAAATTCATTAAATTTTATTGCATTTAACAGATTTCCTATTCACATTTGATCTACAATTCAATATATTCATGATAAATACAATAATTTATTCTTTATTTTTATTTAGCCATACATATTATTTTAACATTGACTTAAATATAAAGTAAATGTGATAATTATCTCTTCTATTCTCCTTTGTAATAAAGACTACGTTATTTACCACTTTAATATATGCGGCCCAATAGCCACCACTAGAATGAATAAATGCTACTCAATTTTAGACAAAAGCTCTTTAACAATAATCATTGCAACGTGTTTCTCAAAAAAAAAAAATAAAAAAATCGCGGCAATGTTAGAAAGAGAATGTAAATGAAATTCTATTTGAAAAAGAAATATCAGATGCAATAAAATTATACATTTTTAAATATAATATATATATATATATATATATATATATATATATATATATATATATATATGTATGTAGACACACACTGATAATATTCAACACGAGTATAATAAGTGTTTATTTTTTATTTATCTTATCAAGTTGTAATTAAGTTTCGCAAGCTAACAAATTAATGAGGATATTTTTTATAAGTAGATTTTATCACAATAAAAATATGGAATAAATCTTAAGACTATAGAGTTCTATTATTTTTGGTTATTGTACAATGGGAGAGGAAAAATTAAACCAAAGACCCATAGATCTTTAGTCGTATGTATGACCATTCAAGCCAAACTTGGGTTTTATTATCATGCATTCAATCTTGTAACAAAATTTTGAACATTCATTTTTTATTTTAGTTTCAAAGTTGAAATTTGTGTATTAATTATGAATTTAAAACACAACAATTAATAATGTACTCTTAAGTTTATGTAAAATAAATTAAACATGCCACGTAAGCACAAACAAATTATTAGAAGGCCATCATAATTTGATGTGCTAAAGTAAAAAATGTTTTTTTTTTTAATTTTCAACTTATATACATAGAAAATGCCCAATAAAAAAATTTTATTTTTTTTATTTTTACAGTTATACTTGAACTTTTTTAAAAATAGCTAATTTAATTTAAAATTGATAAAAAAATTTATATCATTTATATCCAAGTAAAAAGTTAAGGGTAAAAATTATTGTCATCATTTAGGCATGACTATTATATATCTGTCATGCATATTATAAAAATACGTATTGAATTCATATTAAATAAAATTTTTAAAAAATAAAGAAAAATAAGTTTTTTATTTTTAAAAATATTTAAAATTTTATTATCAACAAAGATATTAATATTTTATAATATTTTTAATTTTTTTTAAATTTGAGCTGACTATAACTTCCACAACAAAAAGCATAATTTTTAAAAGTAAAAATGACAATTATTTCAATAAATTATATAAATTTCACACCTTTAATTTTGAAATTGAGTAAAACTTATATAAATTTGGCCAACTTTAGATAAAATTATCTATTTGAAAGATTTAAATCCAATTATGAAAGTATAAGAAAATTTACATTTTTTTTTTATTATTAAACCTATAGACACATGACTTCAATAAATAATGATATATTTATTCAGCCCCTAAATTATGCTATTATTTTTACAATGAATTTTTTTTTTTGATAATTTTCCATCATTATCAATTGTGAAGATTTTACTAAATACGATGATATAGCGTGATATAAAATGAAATTTATATAATAAGCTTATAAGATCTGAAATAAGGTGATCAATAATGTATCGCCATCAAAGTACTAAATAAATTACTAAATTCTTTCAAATGAAAAGAATAAAACTCATAGAAAAAGAATATAATAATAATGCTAGATAATAACTTGAATAACAAGATACAAAATAAATGAAAACTAATAACATAGATAAAAATATTTATTTCTGTAGAAAATTAGAAAAGACAAAAATAAAAAATGCTACTGATATAATATTTTAGGAGTAGCTTTAAACCAATCAAAACAATAAAATTATTTTAAAAAACATCAAAAATTTTAAAAATGGTCCGATCCTAGTACTATAGAAAATATTATCAATTATTTCCCATTAAAATAAAGTTTATTTTTTTTTAAAATTGCAGTAAGGTATTTAATTTTCATCTTTTTAATCACTCAAAAAATCTTTTACTTTTGAAATTTAACTAGTTATTATCACTTAAAGCCTGTTTTGCATTTTTTATTGGAAAAAATTATAAATGTTAACTAAAATTACAGTTTTTTAAAATTTTAAGATAGTTTTAACAATTCAATTTAATTATATTCTCATAGTTTTAACATTTCAATTTAATTATATTCTCAAAATAATTTAATAATTATTTATAAAAAATTAAAATTTTAAGTATTAATTTTTAATTTCAAAGTTTAAATTGGAAAATGTATTATCAACTATAAATTTTTTTATTTTTTATTTAAAAATTACTATTGATAATAACAATGTCAAACTTGTCCTAAATGAATGATTAAAATTTGCATATTTTAGCTCTATATATTAGTCCAAATGGTTACAAAAGTTTATTTATTATTTATTTCTTATTTCTTAAATTGCATTTTGAAATCAATATTTAGAGATAATAAATATATTTAAATGCACAAAGCCGCTATAGAGATGCATCCTTAAAATTATATAGAGGGAAAATAATGAGATGTCAATATCTCAAAGAAAGACATTAGAAGCATTAAATTTTAAATACTTTTACATTCTAATTAAAAGAAAAATTTATGAAAGAATTTAAACAAATAAAGTATTTTTTTGATTAGCTGTATCACTTAGTTTGAATTTTGTTTTGACGAACCTTTAAATCGTTGAAGAAAAAACAAAAAGCTGAGGATGCCAACATTAACATTCCATTTTGATGGAAAGTTTGACGAAATTGGCAGCAGCAGAAAACCAACGACAAAGGATTCATAATTTGACACCACCGAATATTCCAACGCACTTAACGCCCTTATTATGACATCCAAATTCTGGAAAACTACACCAGTACCACATCATTAATTTGTTGTTGGAGCAAACATAAAATTTTTTCTAGAAAGAGAGTTAAAAAATCAAATGTAAATTGAGATTTTCAAATATTTGTATTTTTTTGAAATTTTTTATTATTTTTAGAGAAGTGCAAATAGTTGAAATCCTCGATATAATCTATTTACACTTTTTATATAATTTCTTGCACGTCTATAAAGTGTAAAAAACGTCAAGAAGAGTGCAAATAGCTGGAGTTATAAATGAGGTTAATAAATTAACTTTGTTTGTGGATTTTTTTTTGCAATGTAAAAGAGATTAAATGAAAGTTAAAAATTTGTATTCATTTACTTTCAAATATTTATTGATGTCAAAGTATGAAATTGAAAGATTTTAAATAATTTGCATCCATTAACTTTCTTTTAAAAAATAAAATTCTCAAATAAAATGAAATTAATTAATTTTATTTACGTTCATTCTATACTTTCAATTACTCTTTTTAACCTTCTTTTCTACCCTAAGAAAACTCTCATACAATATTTAAGATGTATTCTCTCGATTTCATAAACATACGATTTATTTTTATTTTCATATAGAATTAAAAAATTTAATTAATATAGTTAAAATCAGTGTTTTTAAAATTGGATCAAATCAATTGATCAGATTGATAAAATAAAAAACCAACCAATTATCTGATTCCAACTCAGTGTTAAAAAATCGATCAGCTAAAAACAAATCAAAACCAAAAAAAAAAAAAGTCAAAACTGGAAAAGCCACTAAAAACAAAAAATGAATCAAATTGATTCAACTTAAAATTACGTTATTTTGTGAAAAATTTAAAAAGTTTGAAAATTACTCAATTTTACTTAAAATTTGAATTCTGAAAAATAGTTTTCAGTATTTTGTTATATTATATATATTTCAATTATTTTAAATATTTTTTTGTATTATTTATATATTTTAAAAAATAAAAAATTCTTATTAAACTGGATTGATTGAGTAAATCGAATAAAAAATCAATTAGCTAATCAATTGGGTCTCTAATCCCATTTTAAAACATTAGTTAAAACAATTAATTTTATCTACATCTAATATACCCTTATATTAAATAAAGTAATTAGTATAATTTCAACTACAATTAAATAATGGTAGTTCATATTTATTGATGATATATTAAGAAATTAATTTATGCTCATTGTATCTAATGTCAAAATTCATATTAGAAATTATTATCATTTATAATTGTGATTATTATATTATTATATAATTATCATATATATTATAAAATATTTATTGAACTATATTAATTGAAAGTTTCAAAAAATGAACGGAAATAAGTTATTTTTTAAGAAAATTATTTGAAATTTACATTTTTTTCATTTTTTCAAAAAATTTAAGCAAATTATCAGTTTCACAACTCAATAAATATTTTTTAGAGTGATAATTATTTCAACAAATTGTAGAAGCTCACAACCTTTAATTTTAAAATTAAGTACAATTCACACAATTTTAAGTAATTTTGAGTGAAACTGCATTCAAAAAATTTGAATATAATTATGAAAATGTAAAAAATGTGAATTTATTTTATCATGAAGCCTTACAATAAGAAAAATTTCAAAATTTTTAAGTAGTATACCCTTTCTCTATGTCAAAAATTATTTTATATAGAGTGGAATTGCCCAAATATTAAGTTTCCAAATATTGACAGCGTCTTCATTTTGAATTTGAATCCTATTGGAATTATTTATTAATTATTTTTTAGAAAAAAAAAAAGAAAAGTATTTACATTTCCACAAGAGTAGCCTATTAATGTTGAACTCTAGGTTGTTCTGTCTTCTCTTAACTAAATATATTTCTTTGAACTTTACATGAAAATATTTATTAATTTTTTTTATTCTAATCCAAAAGGCATTTTAATTTTTATCCATGAAATGCAAAATTCAACTGAGAAATTTCAATTAGTGTGCAAATTTATTTCAGAGACATTTCTCAACAAAAGCTTTGAACATCACAATAAATTATCATTCATTCCAAAAAAGATAATTGTTCTTAGAAAAGTAATCAAGTTATATAATAAAAGCAATAACTTCATAAGTTTCAAATGATAACCTAGATTTTTGAATTATATAAAAGAATTTCTTCAATTTTATGAAATTTATCTAATTTTCAAAAGAAATGCTATTAGTATATATATATATATATATATACGCGCGCGCGCGCGGGCCAAATCTAGAGAAACGTATTCTTGAACTTCAGGTGGCTTAGAGCCGTCGCGAAAAGAAAGGCAAAATGTGGTAGCACCTTAGCAAGACAGTGTGCAACATTGCTTCCCTCACGCTTGATAAAAGACCAGCCGCAAGATTGAAAATTGAGAGAGAGAACCAGACACTAGTTTAAAATATTGCAAGCTCATTGCAACATTTAGGAGAGGACGACAGTAAGGAGATGATTGATTGACAATCACTTTCGACAATGATAGAATTCTAACCCTGAGAAGAAGCAAACTGCAGTCCAAAAATAATTGCTTGACATTCTGCAAATTCAATGGATACTTAGTGACTGATTTGTTCTGATGCAACATGTAAAACTCTACTAGTCTCATCTTTGCAAACAAAACCTAGTCCCCAAAGATCCGTACTGCAAATTTCAGCATTCCCAAATAATTTTGATATTACCAGGCAAAGGCTTTATCCGTGGCACCATATGACAAGGAGGAACAACTATAACTTCTGTATTATGCTCTATATAATCACACGGGCATTTTCCAGCAATACCCAGAATCCTTTGCCAATCAAATTTGACTTGTTCAAATTGCCTTTTATTCCTGGCAAACCATAAAGCCCATAGAATCATGCAAGCCAACAAGAACCAATCTTCATCAAGATCTTCATTTAGTTTAATAAACCAGGCACAAAAAGAGGATTTCTGAAAAGACATCAACATGTAAACTAATTGAGCTCCCAAACCAAACCCCCTTTGCCCAGTAACAATCTCTTAGAATATGCAAATCAGTCTCTTTGTGAGAGCCATAGAGATCGCAATTCATGTCAGTCAAACCCATACGATCATAAAGAAGCCCATTTGATGGGAGAATACTTCTATTCCACGCCAAAGGAAATGTTTGACTCTGGAGGCCAGATTAGGCTTCAAAAAAAAAAACTAGCATCCTTGAAATTTTGCAGTGAAATAGAGGAAGTGGTGGCTTCAACTTTTCTATTCACCTCAAGGGCCAAAAAGTAAGATGATTTGAAGAAAAAGAGACTACGAGAAGAGTAATGCTAACTAAATCGGTCAAGACCGACATTTTTAAGCACTGGAATTTTGAGAATAACCTTAGCTTTGATTGGATTGAACACCTCCCTAACCAGTTGTTCATTCCAGCCTACACCAGAAAGAAAAATAATTCTCTTACAACTGCATTTCTTGATAAAATTTGTTCAAGGGATAGTACTGGAAACATAGATGTTCTCGAAATCTAATCATCTTGCCAAACCAAAAGTTTGCATCCATCACCCACACGCCATCTTAATCCTTACATCAAAACAGTTCTGGCATCAAAAATACTTTTCCAAGTGAAGCTCAGACAATGACCCAAAGACACTTGTCAAAGGAGGATTTAGGATAGTATCTTGCCTTGAGAACTTATGCAATAAGAACAGAACTATCAGAGGCTAACATCCCTGTTTGGCAAGTAATGGTTGATTAAAAGCATTTAAAGAACGAAAGCCTAATCCACCCATTTTCTTTGAAGTGCAAATCTTGTCCCAGCTCAACCAATGAATTTTCCTTTTTGAATCAAAATCTCCCCACCAGAAGTTTGCCATGAAAGACTAGAGATCATCACAAATTGATTGTGGAAGCTTGAATACGCTCATTGTGTAGATGGGAATAACTTGAGCCACCGACTTGAGAAAAATCTCTTTTCCTGCAGCAGATAGGCACTTTTCTTTCCATCCATGCAGTTTTTCTCAGACTCTATCTAAAAGCATCTGAAAAAATCTCTGCCTTTGATCGACCAACAATGTTAGGTAGGCCAAGGTATTTCCCACGTGCTTGAACCTCTAAAACACCCAAATGCCTAAGGAGATTTTCTTTAAGATCCTCGTTCGTGTTTTGGCTGAAGGACATTTCGAACTTGTCAAGGTTGATTTGCTGGCATGAAGCACTGCAATACAAATTAATGATACATTGTGAAGCAGCACACTTCAATATATATTTGCGGGGCCGAAGAAAATGGACTCATCAGGGAAAAACAGGTGGGTGATAAATGGGGCACTTTGAGCCACTTTTGGACCATGTATTCTGCCATCCATTTTTGAATCAAACCTGAAAAAGCTTTAGCACAAAGGATGAAAAGATATGGGGATAGCGGGTCTCCTTGGCAAATACCCCTTATTAGTGTAAAAGCACGAGATGGATGGCCATTAACAAGCACAGAAAAAGTGACAGTGTTTAAACATGACATGATCAAGTCAATCCATTTTTCATTCCACAAAAATCCAATCAATCCGATCAAAAGCTTTGCTCATGTCTACTTTTAATGCAAAGTGCCCTGCTCTCCCTTTTGTTTTATTTTTCATGTAATGGAAACACTCAAAAGCTACTAAGATATTATCAGTTATGTGCCTACCACCCATAAAAGCACTTGGGTCTCAGAGATAATGGAAGGATGGGTTTTAATTAGTTTGCAAGGACCTTAGACACAATTTTGTAGATGCATTGCTAAAAGAAATGCTTCTAAAGTCTTTCATATGATCAAGACTATTAGTTTTAGGGACAAGCGCAATGAAAGTATGATTAAAACCTGATGGAAAACCTTTACCACCTAAAATTTCTAAAATAGCTCTAGTAACTTCGGGTCCAACAACATGCCAATATTTTAGGAAAAAAATAGCAGACATACCATCGGGCCCTGAGGCTTTATGTGGGTGCACTTGAAAGAGGACAGATCTAATTTCCTCAGGGGTGAAAGGTCTGCATAAAACTTGCTACATATCTTCGGTTACCAAGTAATTTAATAGGGCCACAGCGTCCTTGAAGTTGGAAGGATTAGAAGTAGCAAAAAGGGAAGAAAAGATATCTACTGGAACATTCTCCATATCTTCCGTACTGCATCTTTAAACAAAATTATTGTCATATAATCTCTCCACTTTATTTCTTCTATAATTAAACAAAATTATTGTCATATAATCTCTCCATTTTATTTCTTCTATAATGATGAGAGGCTTTTTGATGAAAAAAAAAAAAAAAAACTTGTATTTTTATCCCCTTCTTTTAACCGTAAATGCATCCATAAAATTTCTTCTTGTAATAGAAGTTCTTCAATTTCTTTTTCAATTGAATTGCATTTCTGAAAATTTTCCAGAGATGGAAAAAGGCTTTAAGTATCTTTCAATGGATCTCTTAAAGCATTGATATTTTTTTGCACATTACCCACTGTCATTTTATTCCATCTGCTCAAACAGCATGCCATGTTTGCAATCTATTTCCAATTCCAGTAGTCCCAAGGTTCATGAGTATTCCATAGTTGCCGGACCTATTCTTCACCATCAGATTTTCAAATCCAAAATGCTTCAAAACGGAAAGGTCTAGTCTTGTTTTCGGATCCTCTACTTTGTCTATAATCACCATCAAGAAGAACTGGAGCATAATCTAATGCTTGTTTAACTAAAGTAACCACTCCAAAGTATGGAGAAAGATCAATCCATGCAGAGTTACTCACAGCGCTATCCAAGCGCTCAACAACACCATTGTTATTACCATTTCCCCTACTCAATGTAAATCAATTGCCAATCCATCCCAAATCGCAAAGACCATTTTTTTCAAGGCAGTTTCTGAATTTGATCATAGTTGAAGCATCGCGAACATTACCGCCTACTCGCTCATTTGACCATAGAATTTCATTGAGATCACCGGAAATTACCCAAGTCTCATGAGGTTCAGTTGCAAGAGAATCAAACAAATTCCATGACCAAATTTTTTCATTCTCATATGGTCAACCGTAAAAACCAGTCCAACGTCAAAAACTAACTCCATTTCCTCGAGAAATATTAACGTCAATATGGTGAGTCGATTTTGATCTTAAAATCACCACCAAACTGTTCAGCCAAAACACCGCAAGTCCACCACTTCAACCAATGCTATCAACAGCTATGTAGTTGTCAAATCCAATTGCAGTACAAACATTTTGAACTTTATTCTCATCTAGTTTTGTTTCCATTTGAAAAATGAAACCATGGGCATGCTTGTGGATTTAACGGCGAAAGGGTGCAAACTGTTCGGGGATTGGCCAAACCCCCATAGTTCCAACATAAATGACTCATTGTGATCGGCGGACTCAGAGGTTGTCCGAGTCGTCCGATGACATTATAGTATCTTCAACATCTCCAGCCCTGAGAAGCTTGTTTGCTGGAATCTTTTCACCTCTCACTTCTCGATCAAAACCTCTCTTAATTCGGAAATAACATGTCTTTTCCCATTTCCTTTAAAACTATAAGAACTACCCACTCTAGCTAACGAAAGGTCTTTGGCCATATATTTCCATTTCCTCGTTCCTTCACCATGCAATATAACAAATAATTGATTGCCAGCCACATTTGTTAAGTCATTAGAACCACTTCTTATCACAGCATCAGTAGAATTAATGGATGGGGGTGCCCAACATCCGAACGTGAACAACATTCTCCAACTCAAAAGATAAATGACGTGCGCCAGGTTCAGGAGTAGTCTCTTTAACTTGAAGTTTACAGACCAATTCACAAATCAAAGATTCCTCTATCATCTTATCTTCAATAACCTGTTTGGGAATAAATTTTATGGGTGATGCACAAAGCCAATGACCGTATTGATACTTGTCAATGTAAGAATTTATATAAGTATAGTACATAAATTTATAACACCAATCAATAGTTAAGCGGAAACGAATTTCGTACTTGTTTGCGTATTAGATCCGAAATTATTTTGAGTTATAATTTCAACATTGAAATTAAACACAAAGAAATATATCAGAAGAATAGAAATCGAGAGCTAAGTCTTCCTCTCATTAATCTTATCTCAAGATGACTACAAATAGGTGTAGTGGCTAGAGTTAGGATTAGAAGGTATGAAATAAGACTTAACCTATTTATATATATAACAACTCTCGGACAGAATACATTAAATTTATATATGATCACAAAATTTTAAAAAACATATAGTTTATTGATAAATAACACCTTAAATATAATCTTATCCACATTAAATTATTAATATCAGATTATGACAATAATTATGCCCCTTATTCAGTCTGTTTTATAAAAAAAATTAAAACAAACTAATAATTAATATTAGTCCACATAAAAATTCTAACATTCTCCTACTTGGACAATATTAATCTTATATATATATATATATATATATATATATATATATATATATATATATATATATATATATTCTGTAGACTTGAAAGTTATTGTGTGCATTGATATACATGGCAATTGTACATAAATTATTGTGTGATTGAGATATAAGGCAATTCATTATGAAATTATTTTGAAAATATGAAAAATATATTGAGTTATCTAATTTCTTT
>CATIWR010037169.1:0-11478 GCA_949677035.1 Omphalea diandra
TTTTTTTATTATTTTAAATTATATTTAAAAATATAATTTATGAAATTATAAAATAAAAAATTTTAACAATACTTTTACATAATATTGTATTCATATTTAACTCATTTTTCCTTGTATTTGTACAATTGAACGAACAAACAAAAGTGTTACTCTATTAAAATATCGCTCTTATGCGTTTTTCAATTAACAACATTTTATTATCAAAGTGAAATTGTGTTTTTGAGATTTGATAATTTAAAGATTTAGAAATTTATAAAAAGTTATATTTTTGTCAAAATACATCTAAGTTTGATTCTTTTAAATTACATTTATAACACACGTACTCTCTTTAGCTAGTATTTTAAATTTTTATAACTAAATAATACAAGATCAGATGTAATTTTAATGAAAAAAGATTTTTATGACGAAATAATATAAGACCAAAGATAATTTTAATGAAATAATATAAATTTAAAAGCAATTTTGCTGAAAAAGTTTATTTTATTATTTATTATCACTTTAGGTCAAATTTATAAATTTATTTGATACTTAAGTAAATTATTGACAATATGTCATACAATATTTGATACTTTAGTCAATTATTGACAATATGTCATACAATCTTCTATTTTTAAAATAAAAAGAGAAAAAAGGCATCCCCTCACTTCATGTGGGAGCCTATCTTGTGAGGAATAGTATTAACTCAATGTCACTGTCAGTAAAATTTTCTATGGTCATTCTAATGTACAGTCTGTACAGTAATTACACAAACCCCAATACTGAAATGGAGTCGACCAGTCTTCAGTCTCAGAACCTTTAAAGGGCCTTCTGATCTAGCCTTTCGTTCCAGTTCAGGCAGCGAATCAAGCTGCGAAACCAATCACCTGTTTGGTCAGCTTTGTTAACTGTAGGAAGTGGGTGCTCGCTCATAGATATCTGCACAGAATCCCCCCTTGAAAGTTGCTGCCTCCTCTTACCATCAAAAGAAACCCATGCATTACTTCGAGCATCCTCCGGAATCTATCCAATCCCAATAACTAATTAGATAATCTGGCTGAAGAATATGACTGAAAAGGAAATGATAACCAAGCGCAGGTTTACAGACTTAGTTCACCTTTAATTCAAGCCTTGCAGAATCCGGAAGTATGACTGGCCTAAATGAGAGAGAGTGTGGACAGATTGGGGTAAAAAGCATGCAAGGAACATTAGGGTGCACCTGCATTCCATTATCCATTGTATATCCATCAAATTTAACTAGCATCAAGCCAGCAACAACCACAAAATATTTATTATTTCAACATATTTTGCATTGGATTTGATAAAATGATATCATTTCAAGGAATAGAAGATACTTCTAATTTTATTTTCCAATTATCCTCTCTCTCTCTCTCTTTTTTTTTTGGTTTTGTTCCTTTAGAGAAAAAAAAAAAGAAAAAGATATGTATAGGTAACCACATTTAATTTAGACATGTACAATGAATTTGGAAACTTTCAGAAATCAAAAAATTAACATATTTGACAGAAAAGGGAGCTTATGCAACATTGTTTTACATTCAAAAGAGAGCCTGTTTTGGAGGTTGATTAAATATATACATTCAGATTAATCTCTCAAGTTCTTCTGATGAGTTGGAGCTTGTAAAAATTGAAGAACAAGGAGATACACGATTCACAGGTTGTGTTGAACAGACTGATTGATGTTCAAGGGCAGAAGATAGTAGTTTGATTTCCTGGAGTCACAAGATCAAGTAACGGGTTTTCATGTAGCATGAAAATATAAGGTTACAGGTATTTATAGATGTTTAATTCATTAAGGGCCATGAATAGGTATAAGCAGGTGATTTTAGTGTTTGGATGATAATGATGCAGAAATTTGCGAATTCCAAAATTAAAATTTAGGGCATCCGAAGTGAATTCATTAAGGGCCATGAATAGGTATAAGCAGGTGATTTTAGTGTTTGGATGATAATGAAGCAGAAATTTGTGAATTCCAAAATTAAAATTTAGGGCATCCGAAGTGAATCATTTGTTGTTTAAAATGCTAAAGTTTTCATTATTTTTTATTGCTATTTTTGTAAGTATAGAAATTAGGAATCGTAAGAAAACACCATTATTCTTATTAAGAGAAAAAAGGAAAGCAAGAAAGAAAAATAGGCTGACACAAGCTGAACGGTTGCTCAAAAATTCAAATTTAATCGCTAGCCAATTGCTGCATAATAGTCCAATACTTTGATACTTTGACTCCTAGCCACTACCATGCTTAGATTTCTATTTATCTTTGTGAACTATAATACTTCATATTTGAGCATGTTTGCCAGTTCTCTATGTTCCGGTGCATGAAAAAGGAAAAACTCCTTAGCCTGATTAGCATATCCCTCCAATTTGTGACTTTTGGCAATGAATAGATGAAAATAAAAACAGAATTCTTTACAGCTTCTACTGCATCATGTAGCCCCCAAACAAAAAACTAGTAAACTCTAGTTTCACAACTCAAACGTTGCTCAGTCACGGACACACACACACAAGAAAAAAAAAATAAAAGCCAAAACTCAAAATGGCAAGCTTACCATGGACCCTCCTGCAGCCGTAGAGTAAGCAGTACTTCCAGTGGGTGTTGCCACTATGACTCCATCGCCTTGCACCTAGACAATAAGGTATTTGTCAGATAAAAACATGGAAAAGTTGGGGAAGATATGAGAATTAATTGTATCCTATATCTACTTTTCAACATGTAAAACACCACATGAACAGGCATTGCTGCGATAAGCCGAAACTCAAGCTGGGATAATCCAACGAGCAAGTACTGCCCATCAAAGGGCAAGTTGATTTTTTAAAATTTTCTTTTAGGATGTGAAATTTCAGGCCTCACCTTGGTTATATGTCGGTCATGTTCATAACAATCAATCTTAGAAAGATATGGATTAGAACCCCTGTCAACAACCATCTCATTTAGGACATCAAAAACTTTCCCAGGCACAGCTTTACCATTGCGAAATATTTCACAATGAAGGCGCATTCTAAGAGTTATATAAACACCATCCAGTGTGTTATTCCCATGGATGACCTGTTTTAAGTCCTGTTTGTAGTCTTCAAACTATATCAAGAGAGAGAAAAGGAAGTAGTTAAGCAAATGATCATTTATGAGACATATCACATAAAACACTAAGAACAAACAACAAGAGGTGAACTCAAAGTTTACACTATGGGAAGTGAGAAATCCAAGAGATCCAAGGTTAAAGGATACAACAGGGGGAACAGGGCCTCTGAACAAATTTGATGCATGGAGTATAACCCCATCTCCCCCCAAGCATGCCACAAAATCAACCATCTCATGAAGATCACTGCATCAGGGGGATCAGAAAGATACAAGATTACCAATGAGAAAACAGGAACATTAAAAGACACATGAATCCCATTCCCACTGGATCACAATTTGCAGCACCTGGTGTCTTGACTGTAAAAGGTCTGAATAAATCCAAACCCAGGAATTCTAGCAAATATGTCGTGAACTTCAGGTTCAACAAGTACATTCATTTTCTCTTGGTGATACAAGAAAGAGGCAACCTGCATATCAGATAGAAATGTAATTAGATTGACTAAATGGAAATAAAGTGATCTCAGCGCTATTCGCAGCAACCAATGAATATATAAATCATAAATCCGTCAATACAAGTAAATTCCACTTAAATACCTGTTGCATGAGAAGGCATCCTTCCCTGAAACAAGATCCACTAATGTCATATTGTCATTATTTTGATCCCTGAGTTTAGTGTTCATGGCTTCATGCATAAAATCTTAGGTATACCACTACAAACTGATCCCAGGAATCCAAACCCCATAATTTGAGGAAGTAAAGATATCTCTTTATACAGACTATATGTGCTATTGACGTCAAAAAGATAAGGATACTAACTTAGCATCATTTAGCCAGTTTTCTCCCACTGATCGGCCAATAAGATTATGGTAGTCCATAAATGCCCATTCATTAATCTCCAACTAAGATCCAATCTTAAAGCCTGCCAGGATTTTTTTTTTTTTTTTTTTTTTAATCTATTCCTTCCCCATAGGTACATGAGTTGAGCAAAACCCAGCTAGGAACTAAAATGAAAGGCCGAGTGACCCTCATGACATTGTTGGTGGAAGAAAGCAAAAGCTAATGAGAACCTGATAAAAAGCCAGGACTATGAGTAGGACATAGAAATTGACTGCAGGCCAGTTATGTTAGATTCCCCTAGCACCAATTTTGATTCTGTCAATGTTACGAATCTCCTGCATAAATCAATTGTAGGATCCAAAGCTGAAGCATCTTTCCTTAAAGCTAATGCTTTTTACTCTAGGATTAGCTTTTCTGGGCCTAACTCACAGCATAACTTCAACATCATTAATCTTAGATCCTAACATGTAATACTGCCCAACCCCAGAAACCCTACTGCAGACCCTTGTTCCTTCTGCTTCCATCTGAATTCATTTCTCCTCTGCACCAACACCACCTCACTAAAGTTTCTCTTTTATGTGGCTAAAGGAGATCCATTTCAATTTTCTTCGAGATGTTCCAAGCTTTGAAAAATTAGTTCAGAGACGTAAAGTTCAGCCCAAAGAAGCACCACCAAATATTCCAAAGTGATTGAGATGAAAGAACAGACCAAGACCCAAATTGGCGCTCATATCAGATGAAACTCACAGTTCTAGTGGATTTGAACCTTGAGGTTTATTCGAGAAATTGGCTACAGCCTACAGGTCAGACTGCCTAAATAATGATTGGCAAATTTTTGGAATAAGAAAGTTCACAACTGAAAGTTGTCAGTAGTCATGTTGTTTAGCATCAATACTTCAGTGGAAATTCTCATTACATGGCAATGCATTGTAAGACCTTCATATAGTCTCACTGAGAAATTGTGTATGCGCCATTTTATACTTGTAACCACTTTCAATGATCAATATCTGCAAAAGCTGACAAGTATGGCAGGAAAGCATTCACCAAAGCTTAGGCAAATATCACACTGCCTCTCTGCCTATATATTCTATCTGAACTATTAATCCTTGAAAAATCTAGGTCCACAGCCATAAGGTGTGAATGAGCATTTTTATAATGCACCTAATAGAACCCTTCTCTCTGTAACATTAATATCGCGCTAAGAAAGATTGTTGTATGGAGAAATCATTGGGTATTATGCATGCAAAAATATCTCAGGCTTATTCATTGAATTTCACAAATTTCAGTATCAGATCCAGCAACAGTAAGAATAATAAAATACACAGAACCTTAGTTTAAGAAATTATAGTGAATTAAGAGAGACAACTTTTTAGCAAATACTAAGACTTTGGAGGATACCTCTTTAGCCTCTTCCATGAGTTCTTTTCCCAGCTTCTTCAGCAACAATACAGTCTTTGGTGTTGATTTCCACATAAGCATCTGTTGCTGGGTGCTGGGATGAGTGAAGGCCAAAGAAGATTCAGTAACCTTTTCTCTGGTACAAGAAAATCCATCCGTACGCACGAGAAACATTTCTGCTTTCCTTCTTGACTGCACTCTTACAACACCAGTTGCAGAAGCACACATGTTTCCTTCAATTGAGCTTAACTCATCATCACTGAAACTTGCTGGGGTCACTCCATTCGTTGTCTGAACCTCCTCAACAGCTTTAGATGCAACATGCTCATTTAAGCTATCACTCACGGTACTGACATTAGTTTCAGGAACAGAAATCCTCTCTTCACCAGATGCATTCAAACTTGAACCAACATAAATAAAACTACTGCTTTGCAGATGCCTCTGATCATCATCAGATGAGCTCTTATGTTTTGGAGATAGATTTTCACTACTAACTGATCCATTGGATCTTTTTGCCTCCACAAGCTCTGACATAGCATCAATTCCCACATTCTCACTTGTTTGCGTCTCTCTTGAAGCAGGAGATTTGTTGAACTTAAAGAACTGATAATTAGAGTAAGAGGGAGGTGAGATTCTTTTAGTCCTAAAAAACCTAGACATCTCTGCTTTGGAGAAGATATTGCAAGGAGGAATTTGAGCCTTGAGAGGCTCAGTTGCCCTGCAAATGTTAACTGAAGATCTTCCCTTATTTTCAACTGTTTCTACAGCTGGTGAACCCAGAGCAGAAACAAGGCCATTGTGGGCCCCGTTAATGTTTGGGCCTGTTTCATCCTTAAGTGGAGACACAACTTCATGAGACAATCCATTTGAACCATGAAATTTATCCAAAGAATCTTGAAGTGATCCACTTTTCTGTTCCAGGAGGGAACTCTCTTCTATAACAGAAGGTACCTGTAATTTTCTGGTTTTGTTTGCATCTTGTGCTATAATAACACTAGGAGGAATAAGCTGAGATGCACTGCGATTCATGTATTGTCTCCACCTGGATATCATTGCAGAAGTTCTCCATGCTCCTTCCTTACTATGAAGATAGATGGGTTTTTTGCTGCAATCTGAAACCAAAGATGCAAACTTCTCAACCTGCTCTACTGACGGTGCTGTCCTAACTTCAACAGGAATCTTAATCAACTCAAGTTTCCCAGACAAAGTAGCAGCATCTACAGCTGCTTGATAAAAATTATCTTTTATAGTTTCTGCTCTAAGATCTACGATAGTCTTGAATCCTTTCTCTACCAACCAATTCAAACTTTCCTCTGTAACCTGACCACCTTTCCAAAATGATACTTCAGAATTTTTGGATGCTATGTCTTCTTTGGAACTGGATAAATAAACAGGACTCCAGTTTGCAAAAAGCATATGACAAGGGTAATTATCACAACGAGGAAAGCCAGAATCATAACAGACATTCTTCAGTCTCTGCAATTTCCTCCACACTTCCCCACTTCGATCATCATCAGGTGTCAAATAGTTCTCCAAAGCTACATGCAAACTCTCACAACACCTTTTCATCTCACTCCTAAAAACGGCAAGTGGAGGAAGTTTATCCTCCATCATGCTTACATCTGTACGAAAGGAATTCATGATGGAATATCTTCCAGAAAGAACATCCTCTCTTCCTCTGTTCAAAAGTGATAACATGCAACCAAGCACAGACACTATTTTATCCTCCAATAATGGTTTTTCCTCTGGTGAAAAATCATATGACACAATACATTCCCCAGTCACAGGATTGCACAATGTGTCCATCAATGCAGCATGAAGCTGTTCAGCCGCTCTAAATATTCTACAATATGCCTCGACTTCAGCGATATCCCCAGGAACAGGACCAATCCAAGGCAATTGCGACGGATCATTGGGCTCAACTGCAATATTCTAATCAGAAAAACACATGTCAGTCTAATCAACATAAAACAAAACCAAAATATGTTTTTTATTAAAATTTCTAATTCATCAAGCACTTGCGGGAAAAAAATTGACCTGCAAATATTCAAAGTTTAATTAGTCCCAACTAATAAACCACATATACAAGCTGCATAAAAAAATCAAAGTTTTAAACTTCAATCAAATTTGAACAATCCCTTTGCCATTGAAGGGCTTCGAACAACTAAGACAGGAGGATCATCAAATCACCCCATAGTTAAGTGGATAGATTCAAATCTCCAACATTTTAAAGGCTACAGTTCAATTTTCCCCAACGCCAAAAATATTTATTTCTAAAGATCACCATAACCTGAATTGCATATCCAATAAGTAGTCAATCAAAATGTTAATCTTTGAATTAATTTGAATGACCCATTTGCCCATTCAAGTGCTTCGAGCAACTATACTTCAAATTTAGCCAAGAATTACATATTTTTCAGTTATCACTAAAAACCACCATAACCTGAATTGCAGATCCAAAATGTAAAATGGAAATGATCGGTAGTTTTAAGTCAGTTAGTCATTTCATCAAAGACTTAAAGAAGAAAGCCAAACAAGACCTGAGAATCCAAACCCAAATAGGACGAGAAAGCGCTTGACAGCTCAGCACTCACTACAAACTTGAGCTTCCTCTTCTCCTTTCGCTGCCACCCGAAACCGAAACCCACTAGTTTAGCTCCTCTACTATAAGAGCAGAGACAGGGAAGCATGCCGCCGGTGACCGGAGATAACCGATTCATGTTGAGGAGAGACACGTGGCACAAGAAGAGACATGCCACCATAAGGAATCAAAAAACTAAAAAAATTCAGTGCGGTGATTCCAAAATTTGCCCTTTGAGATTTTTTTAACAATTTTGTTTGAGCATGGAAAAAAAAGGAAGGGGAAAGGAAGAAATGGGGTGTGTTTGGATAATGGAGAAATGACGTAAATTAGAAGTATGGATAGTATTGGCGGGTGGTGGAAATTTGGAAAGTAATAGTTAGAAGAACGATAATTATTGAGAAATTGGAATTGGCAGTTGTGGATTTAGGCCCATTTCTATTCCTTTCTTTTTTGTTTTCTAGTTTATTGCCTATTTCTGATATGATTGCCGTTGTTTGATTCTTGCAGAACAAATGTGTTCGAGGGATATGTACGCGCACATCAGGGAGACAGAATCAGGCATCAGAGTGTTAGAAATTTTTTATTTTTTTTTTCAATTGATTTAGCAGCAACCACTGATAGTTAATAGTAACTCATCTACTCAAATTTAAAAATACTAATAGTAATATAATTATAATAATAAATTTTGAATAAACTTAATACTTATTTTTATTAAATAATTAATTTATCACTCGAGTAACTAAAAATTAATATATTAAAAATTCATTATTATTTATAATATATTATTATTTTATAAAGTTATTGTCTAATTAGATCATTTTAAATAAAATAAAATATTTAAAATAATAATTAAATTAATATAATAAATTTTAATAATAATAATATAATTATTTTGATAAAAAGTAAAAAAAATTGTATAGTTTCAAATTTTCTATTGGCTATTTTTCTCTTTAATTTTCTTATTAAGAAACTAAATACTTATTATTATCATTATTAAAGTCTTAGAAAAGGCTAATATGAACAACTTATTATATTGTTAAATTTTTAAAATTATTTTTTTATGAAAAACTTTATATATTGTTAAATGTTTAAATTATATATTGTCAAACTTCATAAATTAATTTCATTTAAAAAAATTTATATAGTATTAAGCTTTTCTATTTTTATAAATTAAATATTAAATTATTAACTTGTTTATCATATAGTAAAATAAAAATTTATTCATTGATTACTTATTAAAAGTATTATTATCCGACTCCTATATTCATTGATTACACAAGTAAATTTTAAGCTCAATGAAAAGAAAAAAAATGTAATGAGAATGACACTAAAATTGAGGTTAGAGAATAATCCTCTCTAGGTCTTTTTTTTTATTATTATTATTCACTAAAGTTTTTTATTATCTTCTATGGACTAAGATATAATTGCGGACTAATAATGAATTTTTACACTCTTTTTTTATTAGATTTGAATGAGAAATTTAATCGGTACTATTTCAGACTCAACATAAGATAGTTTTTATTGTCACATGTCTTTTCCAACTTGTTGAAAGTATAAGTTAAATTTTTCATAATTATAATTTATAAAACCTAAACTCAAACTATCCAATACTAATCCTCCTATAAGATGGATCAATAATATTTAAAAAAGATTTGTTATAATCACACACTCCAATCCTTTATAGGTGTTAATCCAAATACATTCACAAATAAAGAGAGGAAAGACTTGAAGACTTAAAGCATATTTAGTGAATTTTATTCTAACATTTGTGATGTATTAAGCAAATTCACATATAGCACATAGTTTATTTGAATAAAAAGAAACACCCTAAATGCAAAAATTAGTCGTTATAATTTATTTGTAGCCATTAAAGGTTAAATGGATCATTCACTTTACATACAGATTGTTGTTTTTGTCTATTCAAACATTTTGAATGATAATATTTATTTTTGTTCATTGTGAATACGATCCATTAACTCATTTTGACACCTTTACAGTCAACTTACCCAACTAAAAAAAGACCAAGAGTACAAGTGATGCAATCTAATATTGGCGTCCAACTTTTCTCTCTCTTTTTCTCTCTTTCTCAAGATATGGTGAAAAAAAGACAATCAACCAAATTATTGGTTATTAAATAAAATATGTAAAGGATAATGATGATTAAAAAATAAATTTTAATTTCAAATTCAACATATTATGATCATTTTATATACTTTTAATGAAAAAATAAATTAAGAAACTACGATGTCTAATGAATGAAAATATAAAAATTATTAAATTTTTTTATAAATAATAGGTAAAATAATATATTAGGATAAATCATAGAGATGAAATTATAATTAATTTTAAAATTAATTATTAAAAATAACTAGAATTAAATATATAATTCTTAAATATTTTATTTTTAGATTGAGAAAAGTGTAAAAATTTTATTGATTTTAATTTTTTTCTTAATTTTTTTAAAATTAAATTTTTATTTTTATTATTTTAGATTATAAATTATTTTATTACTAAAATATGTAAGATTAATTATTTTATATTACTTAATAAAAAGCTAAACCTCAATAGCTTGAAAATTAAAAATATTTTTAATTAAAATTAAAAATTAATTTAAAACATGAATTAACTAATTAAATATTTAAGAAATCTAAAATTTGACTAAATAATAAACTTTAAAAAATAAAATTTATACATTTTATTGAGAAGATATACAAATTAAAATATATTTAAAAGTTATATATATATATATATATATAATATTACAGTTTATCAGGGTAATATACTATTTTATAGTGAATTTTAATTGTAAATTTGGAATTTTAATTGAAAATAATTAATTTACATATGATTAATAAAAATTATTTATTAATGAAAAGTAATGAATGATTGGATAATACAAAAAAGAAAAATAAAGACTAACAATTTATGTAAAATCATAAAACTCAATTATAATAATAAAATAGATTAAAAAAAGACAATTTTTAGAGATATCACAGTATCATTTTTTAAAAAATATAATTTGATAAAACATATATATATATATATATTCTAACACGTGCAAAGTGTATTCATTGTTTTAGATTTTTTTTAAGATTTGCAGTGTTTTCTTTTTTGTTTACATTTGTTTAAATATTTGCAGAAAATAAAACTTATCAAGTACATCAAAACATAATTATTATAATAAAATCTATTTAAAATTCCATCATTACAATGTGTTAAAAAGTTATTTAAAACACGTGCACATGATTTAATGTCAACTAAAGTATTGTTATATATTAGTTTTATATATTGATATTACATATTTATTTGATTGTTGATGGACAAATTAAAACAAAAGTATTGTTATATATTGATTTTATATATTGATATTATATATTTATTTGATTATTGATAGACAAATTAAAAACACTTGTATAATTACTTAACTAAACATAAATAAAAAATAAATTTATAATAGTGCCCAAATTTTTTTCATTAATTTATTCTATTCAAAAATAAATTTATTAATTAATGGGCATTTTAGACTTTGACATGTTTAAGTGTTTTATTTCTTTATTTATTTTTATTATAATTTTTAAAATTTGAC
>CATIWR010037191.1:0-52194 GCA_949677035.1 Omphalea diandra
CTTATGATTTTAATAATAGAAATCACAAAATTGATAGAAATCACAAACAGAAGACACAGCACAAACAATCAAACAACAACAGTACCTTTATAGGTAATTATGGATGACGGACTCGCAGCAGAAGATCAATGACGTTGAAGCCGCAGTCTTCTCGCAGATGATTTGCAGAAATGAAGAACAGAAACGGCATAAACGAGGGAGGGGAGGGGAGAAGCGTTCGACACGATTTGAGAAATTAGGGCAGATGTATTATGCATATATATATATATATACTTATCAAAACGGCGTCGTTTAAGAGTTCGGTTTTTTCAGTTTGAAACCGAACCGAACCGAATAAACCAAATTTCTCTATTATTTCCATCGAACCGAACCAAATTTATTTTCAAACCGAATCAAATAGACCAAATTTCATCAATTCGGTTCGGTTTTGCTCACCCCTACATTGAACCCATTTAAATAGGAATGAGGAGGTCTGGGCTCTGATCTCAGATTTTATAGCCAGAGGAAAGTTTTGAGAATGAGCTTGCCACATTGAGGGCCTCCATGGCCTAACTATTTTTTCACAAGAAAAAAGATTGAAAAAAAAAAATGATGGGTTCTTGATCAAATTATGCAAAGGATTGAACCACCGTGAGGAATTGGGTATTCACTCAACTCTAAAATTATGGTTTATATTCAACATATTTTTTATTGATCTTGTATTTTTATCAATTAATTATAAATATACAATTAATTAGAAATATTTTACTAAATATGATGATAGAGTGTGATGTAAACTCACATTCATATAATATGTTAGAATAGATATAAAAGATAATAATCCAATAATGTATTAATATACAACTATATAATCAATTTTAAATTACCAAAATCTCTACGTAGATATTCTCATTAATAAATAATTACGTGATATTTATATATTTTTTATAATTTAAAATATCAATATAAAATTAATCTTCAATATTATTAATAATAGCATGTTCACTCAACTTTAAAATTAAGATATATTTTCAACATGTTTTGTTAATGATTATACATTTTTATTAATTATAAATATTTTATTAGATATGGTGATATAGCGAGATATAAATTAAAATTAATATAATATATTAAAATAAATATACAAAATAATACTCAAATAATATCTCACTATACGTTACTTTATAATCAATTTTAAATCATCAAAATCTCTATAAAAATAAATAAATATTTTGATGAAACTAGATAAAACAATAAATTTAAATAAAAACATAAAAAATAAGCTAATAAAATAAGATAAAATAACTAATTTCTTGACCTCTCAATAAGGGTGCTGCAGAAGTTGGCGATGTTGTGGACAAATATATAAATTTTGCGAATTATTTCATCGTCTTTGCATCGAGCCTCGGCGGCACTAGGCATAGATTCACTGATGGCAATCTGTGTAAATGAGGCATCTGAAAAGCCCAATAAAGAAATCAACTCCATTTTTTTCACCCCAAATATTTTTCACGATATGATTCACAAAACTTCTGACCGGCCATTTCTCCGACGCTGAATTTTCACAACCATCAGCATAACCACACCTGCTAGTTTTCCCCTAGTACTCTGAGTCTAATTCATCTTTCAAACTGATTAATTGGGAAAACTTCATCTTAAGCTCAATAGACCCGCTACTATTCCCTTTACTCGTCTTCCTCTTATTGTTATTGATTTTTGATATTTCGTCGCTGCACCAATAACTTGTCTCTAAGAGCATCGATAATCTCATGTATAAGGTGGCACTTGGGCAATGAATATCATCCAACCCAGTACCTCAGGTCATAAGCAGAGCAAGAGATAAGATGGCCCAAAATCTGTGTCCTCTTTCTTTTGATACTTTCTTTTTTCTTTCACATTTTTTTAAAGAAAGACGCAAACCAAACCTAACTGAAATACTTTTAATCTTAATTTGGGATCAAGTAACTATCATAATTTTGAAGGAGGAATTTTCAGGCCCAGATGGCGGCTCTCAGTTAAGAAATGGCTGTAGTGGCTTTCAGGTAGGCCGGGAATGAAACTCGATGAACGATAAAGATGAAAGCAGTGATCATACTGAAGTTGAAAATGAACAACAAAAATGAGAACGATGATCTTATTGAAGTTGAAAATGAAGAATAAAAAATGAAAGCTTGTGTATCTATAAGATGCTCTTGGCCAAGGAACTCTTAATTGAAACAGAATTGACCATAACTCGTTTAAACTGTCTAATTTCCTACTGTTGAAGAAGACCAGAAGATAACTTCAAAATAATACATTGAGCAAAGAAGATGAATAATTTGCCTGATTTAAAAACAAAAAGAAGATAAATTTTATTTTTTGAAACAAAAAATTATTCTTATAAAAGATCAAAAAAGTAATCTAAACCTTGTCCAATTTCCCAGATCGAGATACCGATTCCCCATAAACGAGCTTCCTCTAGCCGCATAGAAATTGACATTAATGATGGGTAGAACACTGCATGCCTTTTATCATCATCGTCAACATAGAGGAAAAAATGCTCCGCACTGTTCTTCTCCCATTGCAATTTAGGCCTGTGCTTCTCCAATAGAGAGAGGTAGTCTCTTCCAATGATAGCTCCACCGCCAGCCCCTGCACTTTTATGACTAACTTAAGAATCTAGTTTGAATACCACAACTCCCCTAAATAGAAATCATTTGCAAAGTGAAACAAAACATAATTCACTTGAAAATAATCAATGATTAGGTTTGCAAGTCATATCCCTAAATTGTATGATATCATTAGACTGTCCCAGGCAGTTCCTTTTTTTATACGGACTGTGATCTAAAATCTGTAGTATTACTTTATCCTCCTAAGAGAGCCAGAATACCCTCCATCCCTCAGGCCATGAGATAAAAATAAACATGCTAAAGTTGAAATAGAAAAAGAAGACGCTGATTGGCCACCAGTTAAGTACTTATTGGTCTCTTCTCCAACTTTATGGATGTCAGACTCAGGTGTCTCCAGAATGAATCACCAACAAAATATTAATTGGCACATGAAAGAAAAACAAATGCAGAAGTACCTACCTTCAGAAAGGACAAAATCATTTCCATAAAAATTGATACCCAGAAACATCTTATGGGCTGGTGTCCAGGCACCATTGCCCTTGGCACCAAGGAGCAGCTGCAGGGTGAAATGGATCCAATTCAAAGGTGCATTTGGGCCAGGGTGGTGGGGACCTGAGAAGTCATATGTCATAAGTGAGAAACCATCTACAGCATCATTCAAGCTCTGAAGATCCTCTGGGCCAAAGTCCTGTGCTTGAAGCTTCTCTGAATGTGGCGGACCTATGACATAGACTAACTGTAAATGTAGCTTCCTGTTCCTTGCCGAGCTCATGGAGTGTAGTGCTTGCCCTAGTTGTCTTATAAACTGCAGGGCCTAGCTTGCCAACCAAAAAAGATTTGCCAAAATTCACAAACTTAAAAGACCAGGGACAATTGCTTTAAGGGTTTGATTTTCTAGAAAATACCCAAATGAAACGCTACATACCAAACCAGGATATATGAATAGGGAGAACTTGCATGTATAGAGAGCTATGGTGGTTATACTAACTGTCAGAAATTGTTTCCATTTATCAACCAACTAAATGATATTTATTCAGGCTCCATTAATACCGAGAAAATTTGGTACTTGCAAAAATATATATCTCAGAAGTGGCATCACAGATGTAAATAATTACCTTATTCCTCATGTCTGGATCATGCAACACACCATAAGCTGCCCACCTTGACCAGGACTCAAGTACGATGCCATCATATTCCATTTCCCTATGCATAAAGGACAGGCAAACAAGACATAATACAGAAATTTCTTAGACCTAACAGAGTAGATACTCCTCAAAAATTCAAACACTAGAGGGCTCATAATGCAGACAATAATGCCTGTTCACAATGTAAAGTGATATTCCCTCCATCCCAAAAATACTGTCCACAATTCTTGGGATGTCCCAAATTGCAAGCCCATTTTCATCAATTCAAAACAATTTAATACTGACTTTTCTAATCTACCCTTATAATTACATGTTAAAAGGCAGAATTATTTGTAAATTTATATTTTCAATGCAAATATAGAAGATGCAAAGTACAAAAATCTAAATTTATAATGAGAAGTATAAAAGGAAAAATGGAATGAAAATGTTGGGTTGACATAAACTATGTGACATTTTTGGGTTGGAAGAAGTATTTGGTTGATCTTAAATGCGCAGTGATAAATTTGGGCTTAGAGCTTCTTTAAGTAGGATGAGAATTGAGAAGACCTTGATGATTATTCCACATGTGGCTATAGGAATCCTGATCCATCGCAATTAAATACAGGGACTCTGGACTCCAAAGTAAAATATTTTGTGTTAGTAAACATTATCTGGACTGCTTTACATATAATTTTATGTCTACATAATACATTGCAATGTTTAGTTTGAATAGTCATCCAATTTTGGAGTTCTTTGATGGAGAGACATAATCTGATCGTGGCACAAACCCACTTGCACTTTAACAGTTTCACAAAGTGTTTCCGAGGCATTTAAGTTGTTGATAAATTTGTCAGCATAAGTATTGGGTAGAGTGGAGTCACTAGAGCAATTTTGAACCCAAAAATAGACAACCAAATGCAGATGCTACAACCTATTTTACTAATTAAGCAAGGAATGTATCATGAATTACAACTGAAACAATGACAAAGATAGCAGATTACAGCTAAGACAACATGCATTATACATTTGCAAAGCTAGGAATCGAATCAGGATTAGCAACCAGATGTAGATCAAATGATATTTGCAATTTGCATTGAGGTTGTAAGTAAACCTACTTCACTCAGGAATTGGACTAAACCTACTTCACTCAGGAATTGGACTCTACTAGGAAATTTGAAATAAACTTATCTATGCTTCAGAAGAGTTTGAGTTGCTGTGTTCATAAGTTGCAAGTTCAAAGTAAGAGGAAGAATCCCATTTCACTTGCAAGAAGGAAAGAGCAGAGATTATGGAGAACCCTGCTCCAAGAAGGATAGTTTGAAACATTAGCAAATGAAAAGAGAGAGTTTCAGGTTCCTGTCAAGACACCAAAGTACACATTATCTGAAATTTTAAACCAAAACAAATACTACTGTGAAAAAGGAGCTACAGTCCCTTTACAGCCTCCATTCATAGAGTTCTAGTACTGCATCTAGGTCACTACAAAATGTTAATCAATTTGAAAGGTTAGAATTTTCTGTCTTGTTGTTCCTTGATCAGTGTGTGAGTAAGAGGATAAAGTTGCATAAAAATCACAATTGCATGAGGTAAAACTACTTTTCATATTTCATAAGCTGAAAAAAGAAAATAAATGGAACAAGACATGTTTAGCATATCTAGATGAAAACCTAACTATGACATTCTAACATCTACAAGACAGTTCAACATTAAAATTAAGACAATGTTTGGTATGATGTAATGAAATGTTATACAATGTAATCAAATATAAACTCAATGAACTATTAAACTAAAATTTCTTTTGATTACATTACATTACATTTTACCAAACATTACCTAATAGTATGAAATATGTGGAAGCTTACTTGCACTCTGATATGACAAGCTCGATAGCTTTATCCCTCAGTTTCTTCTTCCTAAGCATCTCCTGTGGAAATGCTTCAAGAACAACTCTAGGTAACACCTACAACCAAAAGGCTAATTTAACATCATAAGGGATCCTCCAAGTTTAAACAAGATTAATAATGCACTGGACAAAAAACAAGAACCAGGTTAAGCTTTAAGGCTGACAACAAAGTCCAACCAGTTAGAAAGCAATAGGTCCTAAAATAGCCCCAACAATGTAATTCATGACTCTAAAGTCTAAAACATTCATCCTTTTGCTCTGAACTTTCCAATTCTGAAGTGATGACTCAACTTTATCAAAGACATTATCCATATTTTTATTTTTCTTTATAGGTTTTAATGATTTCCATTGTAATAAACATTCAATAGATGACCCCTACACCAAATAATAAGAAAAACTAACCTACTGCATTCCCTTTATGGTTTATGTTCTAATCAAAACCACAGTCTTGCTACTTCCCAAAGCAAACAACAGAGGATAGATTACATAGCCCTTTGAATTACCAGAGCATCTCCACTCATTCTAATCTCTGACATCCATCCTCTATCAGCATTATGTCTACCCTCCAGTACTAAGCCGGTACCTTGACTGGCAACATAAAGAACAAATAAGAATACACCATTAACACAATCAAAGCAGTAGTTAATAGGTACTCAAAAAACTAGTGGCATACGCATACCTCTTCAGATCATACCACACAGGCGCTAAATGCGTAAACTTGTTGGTAAACCTCTTTGCCACGTCATAGCCTTTAGAATTCCTAAACAAATTATTGGTACAATTCATTCAACAATTCGGACAAATTAGAGTTATTTAATTCAAATGAGGGTAATCAAGGAGATTACCATGGAGTAATGTAGGCCAACACAGGAAAAGTATATTGCCTGTGAGATTCATTCTTTAAAACCTTCGAATTCTCCTGAAAATGTTCACGACTTCAAAAATTCCTCTTTTTATGAGCGAATATTAAGGTCAATTGTAGTGACTAAGGAAGGGAAATGCTTACAGTGAGGATTTCTTGGAAATTCAATTCGATTTTAACGAGGCCTTCTTGGCTAACCTGTGAGTCCGTACCGTATGTATTTGGAGAAGTTTTTGTACGGTACACCAGTACGGAGACGGCGGGAATAACAATGAAGAAGATGACAAATATGGCGATGAGCTTGCTATCAGAAGCTGCTGCGTCGCTGTATTGGTCCAACTGAGTGGGCGTGATGACGCGGTGCTGGACGCGATCCGAACTCTGAGCGACTCGGCGGTCTCGCCTCTTTGCCATTTCATAGCCTCGGAAACGACAACTACTGATTCCGACGAAGAAAAGAACAGAAAATGAAGCCAGACGGCGTCGCTTGACGAGTTTATTTTATTTAAAATTATTTTTTGGTAGAAATTATGTAAAACTATTTAAATAGTCTGTGGTTATGTCAAGAAAACGGCCGTTCTGTCGTCGAACGACCGGGTGAAAATTAACGGACCATCCACGCTACTTGACATTGTACATGTCACATCAGAGAAACAGTTTTGCCGTTGATGACAAAGAGGGCCTGTCGAACGACAGCGTGAAATGCAATCCCTATTCGTCCTGTAAATACGTCGCCGTTTAATTTTCTAATATGACAGTTCTATCCCTGTACTTCTTAACAAAGCACGAATAAGTTCAAATAGGCAAAAATATCTTCGCAAAGGGTTTTTTCGCCGTTGCAGATAAACCTCGACTCAGGTCGCCTAGCCAAAACCATTACTACCAGCTTTTGCATTCACTTCAAGGCAGGTGACTTTTCCGCTTTTTCATCTTCTTGTTTAAAATTCTATTACGACGCTCTGTTAGATTATACTATCTGATATTACCTATATTTTTTATACCTGAACTGCAATCTTTATCCATTACTCAGACCTTTAACATGGAACCCAAACTTTTGCTTTACTCATCGAATGGCTTGTCACCCACTTCTTTGCCTTTCTTTCTCTCATACAAATCTAATTTCCTTGAAAGACCTAACCTTTTTGTCAAATCTCATTTCTACACACCGGAGAAGTCACAGTTTTGGGGCAAAAGTTTGGTTTTTGACGAGAAAAATGGTCCTTTTGGTGGTGGATTGAGGAAAACCCGTGCCCCATTTGAATCAGTAAGAGCTGCTGTTAAGAGAAGAAAAGAGCTTCCTTTTGATAACGTGATTCAAAGGGATAAGAAGCTTAAGTTAGTGATGAAGATAAGGAAGATTCTGGTGAGTCAACCTGATAGAATTATGTCGCTTAGGCAGTTGGGCAGGTACAGAAGAGAATTGGGTCTTACGAAAAGGCGTCGATTTATTGCTCTGTTGAAGAAATTCCCTGCTGTGTTTGATATTGTGGAGGAAGGGGTTTTCTCATTGCAGTTCAAATTGACGCCTCAGGCGGAAAGGCTATACCTTGAGGAGTTGAAGGTCAGGAATGAGATGGAAGATTTGCTTGTTGTTAAGTTAAGGAAACTGTTGATGATGTCATTGGAGAAGCGGATTTTGTTGGAGAAAATAGCCCATTTGAGGACTGATCTTGGATTACCACTGGAGTTCCGTGACACAATCTGTCATAGATACCCACAATATTTTAGAGTTGTTGCAACTGAAAGGGGGCCTGCACTAGAATTAACTCATTGGGATCCTGAGCTTGCAGTTTCCGCTGCTGAATTATCAGAAGAGGAGAATAGGGCTAGAGAACTAGCAGAGAAAAATCTCATCATTGATCGACCACCAAAATTCAATAGGGTGAAGTTGCCTAAGGGTTTACAGCTTTCCAAGGGTGATATGAGAAGGATTTCTAAGTTCAGAGATATCCCTTATATATCCCCTTATTCAGATTTTTCTCACTTGAGATCTGGTACACCAGAAAAGGAAAAACATGCTTGTGGAGTTGTTCATGAGATTTTGAGTCTCACTGTTGAGAAGAGGACCCTCGTGGATCACTTTACTCATTTTCGAGAGGAGTTTAGATTCTCTCAGCAGCTGAGAGGGATGCTAATAAGGCACCCTGATATGTTTTATGTGTCTTTGAAAGGCGATAGGGATTCAGTTTTCCTCAGGGCGGCATATCATGATTCTCATTTGGTAGACAAAGACCGCTTGTTGCTTATCAAGGAGAAGCTTCGTTCTCTTGTTGTTGTTCCTAGATTCCCAAGACGGGGTGCTTCCAACAGAGAGGCTGATAGAGAAAATGGAACTGATAGACAAGAAGATGCAAGTGTTGAGGAGGGTGAAGATTGGTCTGATATTGACAGTTACATGACTGATGATGATGATGATGATGATGATGATGATTGGAGTGATGAGGAAGATGATACACCCCCAGATTTTGAAGAAGATGATGAAAATGTTTACTTGGGCGAATCAATTAACCAGTTAGATAAATCAACAAAGACGGAAGAAAAGGTGCTAGTTCCTACTTTTCCTGATGGTCAGCCAAGAGAACGTTGGTAAATGAGATGCAAATTCCCTTTGCACATGGAAGGCCTAATCCTATTGTTGACATGTAGCTCCAGGTGGCTCCATCATCTGCTTGGTGGTCATTGTAGGCTGATTTTCATGGAAAAAATATGTACTCGACTACTTTACAAGGTCCTGCAGTACTGTAAGGCCTGAACTCTGTTCCCAAAGCAAATAATTGAGGAAATTTTTGCAAATATGGATATAAAAAGTAATCCCAGACTCTCTTCTTATTATATTTATGCCAGTGACTAGAGAGATGGTTCTTCCTTATATACAAAACCACCTCAAAAACTTTGCATGGACACAGATTGCTATAGCCTGTTTTCACAATGTAATAGCTTAATTCTTTTGTTGATATAATGAAACATTCTCTTTTAAATCACCAAGTATAAACTAATTGTTATATTAACTATTGTACCAGTAACAGAACCTTAATTTTCCTGAATTTGACCTCATGTTTCAGAACATAGAAACTCTCATAAATTGGCGGGACATAGCCCATAGCACCATGGAAGAACTGGGAAAGATCGTTCATACCAAAATCTCTGTTTATTAGGTGAATTAAATGCTATATTCCCTCTTACCTTCTTTTTTTGTTTTTTTTTGTGATCAATAAGCAATAGAGACTTGCTAGGTTCTTTTGTCTAGGCAAACTGCTTCTAATGATGACGTATGTATGAATCTGAGGGCATATGGCTAATCAACAATGAATTTATAGAGCCATTAAGTACTCACATTATTAGTTCGTAGTTTATAAAGTAAAGGTTCACATCGCATCTAGTGCTATTAACATATTACACATCCATTGTAAAGCATAATGGACTATTTTCCTGGATCATCTGCACAAGGCTACTAGAGTTTGATTTGTTGTCCTTTTTATGTTGAATTTACACATGGATGATGAAGATTTAGCAGATGAATGCTTTATTTGTGTGCTGTGTATGTATCAAGGATGCTAGTGACGGCATAACTCAAAAGTGCTATCAACTTTTTGATATTGATTTGAAATCATATACAATAATTCTTTATTAACTGGATAATGTTCCTGTTATTTTTTATATTGATTTGAAATCATATACAATAATTCTTTACTAACTGGATAATGTTCCTTTTATTCAGTTCTTGCAAATGCCCCTGACTTCAGTGTTGAGATTTGATATTTAGTTGTTTGTCCTATTGGTTGGTGAATCTGAGTAATTGTGAAGCTCTAATAGCAGGTCATGCATTCATCTGCAAATATTATGGGTTTTGTTGCAAGCTAAGAAGCACTACACTTCAAAAGAGTAACGTGTCCGTGTCGACACTTCTCTGACACTGACACACACCCAACTCAATTCAATACATGTTGGAATTTTTTTTAATATTTTTTAGTTTGTGGATGTGGGCAATTTAGAGGACACATGAAGGTCTAGTTTGAAATGTTTAATTTAGATTGACTAATATGAAAAACAATAATTTTTCATGAATTACATCTATAATTGACAAATTTCATATTTTAAATATGTAATAAATAATATTAAAAATAAATAAAATTATATTTATGTAGAATAATTATATGTTTTTATTAATGTGTCCTCCTCATGTTGTGTTCTAAATTTTGAAGAATATACGTGGATGTGTCTGTTTCGTTTCATGTTCTTGTCCATGCTTTATAAGCTGCAGGTTGATTTAACATGAAAACTATGGCAGTCACTAATCTGTAATATAATGATATGAATAAATTGGGAGTACTTTCTAAGGATAACAACTGTAACATTATTATTCATTGCATACTTTTTATTTTTGCTTTGAGTTTCCTTTCAGATATACTATTAACAAGATCTTGAGAATTCAACTCATTTTTTCACTGCAATGCAAAACTAGTTGCTGTCCTGATTTAGTCATATCATGTTCAGAAATCACTGAACTTCTGATTGCAATGCTGAGCACTGCTGGACTCTCTGCTTCAGGTAGGCCAGCAGATAATAGATGGTAATTGATGCTTCCAGTCTTCACAGCGGATGCCACCAAGGTCCCTGTGCCTATTAGGAGCTTGTTTGAGTTGAGAACTAAATAGAAATTATTCTTGCAACATTTGTGTGAAAGAAAAATGTCTCGCTTTACATTTTCTAACTGTATATGACAAAAGCTCTGGTTTGTGTTGAGAACTAAATTGAAATTATTCTTCTTACACCATTGCATGATAGAAAAAATTAAATATTCTTATATTACACATCAAGCAATCTGATTTGTTCTTTGTATCTAAAATATTTCTACTCATCGCTTTTCAGGAAATTTTTTTCGCTTGTCAGTGGCCTTAGTTTTCTAAAAATTAGCCGTAAAAGAAAAATTGAAAATGAATGAAAGTAGTTCTCTGTCTCATTCTATCAATTATGTAGTTCGTATTCAAGAATGCTCGTGTTGCTTTGTCCAGGGTTGGCCACTTCTTACATTTCATAATGCTAAAACTAAAAGAAATAAAATGAGGTGAGTTTTTCATCCTCAAATCATATATGACCTATCGTTTTTCTGTATTCCTCTTGTTATGTTCTTTTCTTAGTTCATTTCAAGATCAAGAGGTTAGGTGCGTGAGTGAGGAGATGTTTCATAAATCATGCGGCAAATTGGTAAAAATGTTCCTTTCAGGAGAAGGTCAGGGGTGAGACGTATCGCTTTTTTTTTTTTGAAGCAACATATTTCTTGATTCATTCAAGGAAATACAGACATAGTTCTAAAAAGAGATTTAAAAATTGCCAAATCAACTAATATTGTGACATGTGACAGATTGATATGAGAATCTTGGTTGATATATGTTCTTCTAGTTATTCATTGTGCTGATTGAGGTTGTAGATCACATGATGCTGGTCCACACTGGATATGGGGATTAGGAATTCTTCTCAAGTGGACTTAATGAGTTATTGGACATGGTTGGATGCTAATATTTTCTAATTAAAATGTTCTCTAAAAAAATATTTTCTGAATAATATTTTTTTTATTTAGAATAAGCTATAAAGAATATTAATTTTTTTATTTATAAGATTATAGTAAAGTTTGTATCATAAATATTATAAAGAATATTAATTTTTTATTATTTATTATTTAATATAAAAAATACTTTAAAAATAATTTTTTTGTGTATTTCGCCTATCACCAGTTTAACCAAGAATGATTGGTAATAAATATCAATGATAAAAAATGACTAGTGGTAATATATAAATATATATGATTTATTTTTCATTTGATGAGTTATCAAAATTCAAAAACTAATTTTTTATTTTCAAAATAAAAAATTATTTTTCTAAAAAATAATGTAATTTTAAAAAATATTTTTTACTAACTAATTTTGCTAAATGTATCAAATAGAGAAAATATATTAAATATTTTTTAAAAAATATTTTCTATAAAATAAATAGAGCTGCATCTGCTTTACTATTCGGTTGGCTTGCCATGAGACGTGGCTTGTGTTCCATTCTTTCCATCCATTTGGGTTTGAGGAAATCTTTTTGGGTAATGGTTGAGATGCCTAAATGCAATGTTTTCAGAACTAGATAAACTGGTAAATCATATCGATAAAATCCAAAATTAGCTAGTAATTCGGTTCGATTGAGCAAGAAAAAACTAATTAGATCTCTAAATCAAATTTATTGAAGTCGAACTGTCAATAAAAAGAACTTTGAAAATATTAAATATTCAATTAATAATTTTGTACACAATAGCCAAGAAAACATGACGGTTCAAAGGGTATTTGAGAGGGAGAAAAATAAGAAGGAAGAGAAAATAAGAAGGTAAAATAAAAGAGGAAAAACGAATTCATTGTTTGGGAAAGAAGGAAAAATGGGAGAGGAGGGAAAATATTTGAAAATTTTCCCTATACCATTTTCTCTCCAAAATGGAGAGAAAAAATGGAATAATGAGGAGATTTTGCTGAAATGACCATCTTGCCCATGAACATTGTAAAAAATTTGTATAAAAACGGGACTAAACTGAAAAATTGACTGAACTGAGCTTGTTCGGTTTGATCCTTTAATAAAATTTGTTTATTCAGTTATAATTTTAAAAAAAATTGATTTTTGATTTTTTAGATAGAAAACTGAAAAAATCGAATTAATAGAGGTAATTAATAAATCAAACCTATTTGAATTAAACTAAATTTAAAATACATGTAATTTTATTGAAACAAATCAAACTGAACCTAACTTTTATAAGATCGATTCAATTCAGTCTATAGATACATAAATTTCGATTTAATCAGTTCGTCTAATTTGGTTTTTTAAAAAGTTTTAGTTTGTTTCGATTTTAAGAATAAAAAATTTGATTTATTAAAATTTGGCAAAAAACGAAACCGAACTTAACGAATCGCCCATTTGCTCACCCTTAATTACCGGGACCAAAATTGCTTAATTTGTTCTCATCTTCACTTGACAATTCCGAGGTAATATTTCAATATTTAAAAAATATAACTCAATCTATAAATATATTTTTTTGACATTTCAAATATTAAAAATAATTTTAGAATTTTGTTCATATTTATCATTATATAAATTTTAATTTCATATAAAATCAATTAATTTATAAAATAATTATTTTTTACCATTATACAATACAATTATATATCCAAATGTTTTTTTAATAAAAGGTGAAATTGAAAATATATGAAATATTATTTTCCTTTCTTTCCATATTTGGCTATCCAAACAATGGAAAATAAATTTATTTTTTCTCCCTTCTTTTTATCCAAACATGAGAAAAGAAAATAAGGAGAAAAAATAAAATTTATTTTTCCTCCTTTTTTTTCTTTTCTCCTTACGTCATTTTGCCAAACAGGGTAAATGAGATTAAATAGCAATGACAACATGAGATTTTGAAATTTGATCCTCCATGCATTGGTAGAAGGCCAACGGGAATTGGCTTGCCTCCTTAAAAAGAATTCCCTGTTATAGATCTTACCCACTAATTAGTTAATCCAATTGTAACCATTTGACTAGAGGGAAAAAGTAGAGAAGTGGGGGATAGTGAATGAAGATGTAGAGCTACATTTTCGTGGATTTTATAGCCAAGTTAGTCCACTAGAGATAGATGCATTAGCAATTTCAGATTGAAAACCATTGATTCTCAATTTCTTACATACTTTATTTCGTTTGAACCAATTCACATTTGTGCTTTAATTTCGTACATAAATTATGAACTCGGTCAGTGTTTTATATATATATATATATATAAATATAATAAAATTTTAAAATATTTTTCAGAATTTTAATTAAAATATAAAATTATAATGATTAAATTATATTGACTCAATTGATCAAACCATTTGAATCAATTAAATCCTAAACCAGTTATATTTTAAAAACACTGCCTAAATGTTCTATCAATTGCCACTCTTATCGGTATCTGGTGTCGAGGCCCCACCATTGCTCTCTTTCTCGCTATCTCTCTCATTATCTCGCATAAGCACATATATATGCACATAACTCTTCTGGCTTATGAAAGGTCCTTGCGAGGCTTTTGTGGTTTATAAAGAGGTCTTTACCCCTTGCTTGGGTGAATCAGGCCAGCAGTAAGACATCCATGGGCCTTCAAGGCATAGGTTTGTTCACCTTCCCTCAAGGGTTTCCTCTTTGCCAGCTCTGGTAGGGTTGGCTTCCTCTTTGCCGTATGTATATAATAATAAAATTTATAAATTTAATATTTTTTGTATTAATAATTATTTAATTAACTAAATAGTTGCAAATCAGTATATAATAATAATTTAAAAAATTATTAGTATTTATAATATATTATTATTTTATAGTAGTTTATTGTTTAATTAAATTTTTTAAGTAAATAAAATAGTAAAATAAAGAATGGTAATTAATATAATAAATTTTAATAATAATATAATTATTTCGATAAAAATAAGAAATTCATTATTTTTTTATTTTTTAATTCTTATAATTTTTCATTATATAAAAAATTAAATATTTAATATTATTAAAATTTTAAAAAGAATAAACATGAATAACTTTTTATATTACTTTTTTAATTATTTTATACAAAAAAATTATTATATTAAATTTCTTTAATTATTTTAGGTGAAAAGATTATTAGATTGTTAAATTTTCTATATTATTATTTTTTAGTTAATTAAATAAATTAAATATTTAATTATTAATTTATTTACGACATGATAAAAATAAAAATATGTTATATTATCATTTATCAAAAATATTATGTTGTTAATATAATTATTTATTTAATAGTAATCATTAATCTAAAATTAAGTTTAAAATCAAAATTAATTATATATATCGATTTTTATAGTGCTTAAAAAAGATTGTTAGTTAATAATTATTAGCACACTACGTTTTTAGTTGGTTTAAAAAAAATTAACATAAGTTATAAGAATATCTATTGGAACACTCTTAAAATGCTATTAGGGATCATGGAAATCAAACGCTACAACTACTTAGCCAAAAGAAGGCACTATTGTGGACGATGAAATAATACGATGCGTTTTGGCTACGAAGGTTCCGCAGATCACCGACTTTCTAAGACGATGAGACTTCATCAAGAAAAATCTAGAATCCAAGCACCAATTGGCATCGCAGCTCAAAATGATACCCGTCCAATAAGCCCGTTCTTAACGACCTTGTCCTCCTCACTATACGGCAACTATCACTTGATTCCATCTCCTTGCTTGTTCAGAACCATCGACAAGTTTGCTCCTTTCCGTCGGCACCATAATCCTTCTCTAAGTCAAAACCCCCTTGCTTACAAGCCTAAACCAAGAACCCATTCAACTGCTGCTATTTCTCTTGCTTCTGCATCCAACTCACCTGAGTCTACCCTTCCTTTGCAGATGCATTTTCCAAAATTTTCGATTCTTAGATAGCCCAAATGATGTAAAAAAATTTGGATTCGGTTAAAGTAATACATGCCCAGATGATAAGAACAGGAAAAATGTGGAATTCTGATGCAAAGTCTAAAACTTTGATTACTTCTTACTTGGAACTTGGTGATTTTAGGTCAGCTGCAATGGTTTTCTTGTTGGGTTTTGCACGGAATTATATTATGTGGAATTGTTTCTTGGAAGAATTTGAGAGTTATGGAGGTGATCCCATTGAAGTTCCGAGGCTTTTAAAGAATTGCATTGCAAAGGAGTGATTTTCGGCAGTAGGATGGTTGCTATGATTTTGAAAATTTGCACTAGAGTAATGGATTTGTGGCTGGGTCTGGAAGTGCATGCTAGTTTGGTCAAGTGGGGCTTTGAATTCGATACATATGTGAGGACTGCACTATTGAATTATTATGAGAGATGTTGGGATGTGGAATGTACTAGTCAAGTCAGTGAAGGGAGCAGATTCATGGGTACGTTATAAAACGTGCATTCAAATCAAATTTGTTGATATGCAATTCATTGATAAGCATGTATTCTAGAAGTAGCAAAATTAAACTAGCTAGAAGAGTTTTTGATTCAATGAAAGATCATAACTTGTCTTCTTGGAATTCAATTATCTCAAGCTATAGCGCACTAGGTTACTTGAATGATGCTCGGAATCTTTTTCATGATGGAATCATCTAGCATAAAACCTGATATAATAACCTGGAACTGCCTTTATCAGGCCATCCTGTTCATGGCTCATATAGAGATGTCCACCTGATTTTACAAAAAATGCAAGTTGCAGGTTTTAGACCAAATTCGAGCTCTGTTACTAATGTTCTTCAAGCTGTCATTGAAATGAGGCTCTTAAAAATTGGAAAAGAAATTCATGGCCATGTGATAAGAAATGGGCTTGACTATGATGCATATGTGGGGACTTCATTGTTAGATATGTATGTGAAGAATGACTGCTGAACCATTTCTCGTGGAATTTTTGATAATATGAAGAACAAGTATATTGTTTCTTGGAATTCATTAATAACAGGATATGCGTTCAAGGGCCTTTTTGATGATGCTAAAAAACTGTTGAATAATATGAAAGAGGAAGGAATTACACCATATTTAGTTACATGGAATGGCCTGCTTTCTGGGTACTCAATGCGGGGCCACAATGAGGAAGCTTTGGCTGTAATTTATGATATCAAAAGTTCAGGACTGGCTCCAAATGTAGTTTCATGGACTGCCGTTGTATCAGGCTGCTCGCAGAATGGTAATTTCCTGGAATCCTTAAGAGTATTTCATCCAAATGCAACAAGAAGGCATTAAGCCAAACTCTGCAACTGCATCCAGCATACTTAGAACTTGTGGAGGCCTTTCACTGTTGCGTAAGGGTAAAGAAATCCACTGCTTCCGTATGAAAAATGGCTCCATTGAAGATGTGTAAATAGCCACGGCACTCATTGACATGTACAGCAAGTCAGGAGACTTGAGTAGTGCCCAAGAAGTTTTCGGAACAACCAAGATCAAAACTTTAGCCTTTTCTGTGAAATGCAAGGAGCAGGTATCCTTCCAGATTCCATAACCTTTACTGCACTGCTCTCTGTGTGCAAGAACTCAGCTTTAGTCGATGAAGGATAGTTTTCGATAATATGAATAAAGAATATGGTATAGAACCAAGAATTGAATATTACTCTTGCATGGTAGATCTTCTTGGAAGAGCTGGCTAGATAGATGAAGCTTGGGACTTCATTCAAACAATGCCTTTGATGCCAGATGCCACTATTTGGGGTTCTTTTCTTGGATCCTGCAGAATCCATACAAACCTGGAATTTGCAGAAACAGCAGCTAAGGAACTTTTCAAATTAGAACCATATAATTCTGCTAATTATGTTCTAATGATGAATTTATATGCCATGTCAAACAGATGGGAAGATGTGGAGTGTATCAGAGGTCTCATGAGCGAAGAAGGGATTAAAAGCAGGGAAGTGTGGAGCTGGATGCAAATTGAGCACACAGTGCATTTGTTCTCTGCTGAGGGAAACCCCCATCAAGATGAAGGGAAGATATATTTTGAACTGTATCAGTTGGTTTCTGAAATGAAGAAACTAGGATATGTTCCTTACACCAACTGTGTGTATCAGAATATTGATGAGGAGGAGAAGGTTAAGGTCCTCCTAAGTCATACAGAAAAAATGACTATTACTTATGGACTTATAAAGACAAAATGTAGAGCGCCAATCAGAATGACAAAGAACACAAGAATCTGTTCTGATTGCCATACAGCAGCGAAATTCATGTCATTGGGCCGGAGCATTGAGATTTTTCTGAGTGATGGTGTTCGGTTTCACGATTTCAAGGCGGGAAAGTGTTCTTGCAATGACTTTTGGTGATAGCACTAGTTATAGGCCTGGAATAACATTCTGTACAACACTTTCAATTTAATGAAGCTCACAGAAACAAAATATTGGTGCGTTATTGTAGAGGAATCGATTAGATGTACATTATGCCTCACGAACTATAAGTAGAATATTGCAAACCAATGACAGTTTGTATATTACATTTCTTTTTTCAAAAGCATTGTTGCTCAACATGTTTATTATCAAATTTGCTTGATATGTAGTATCATAATTGCGCATTTGTATGCCCATGGGAAAAGTAAAACAAAGAAAGTATGCAAGTGTTTTAGGTAGTTAAATCCGTTTATATTAGTTAAAATTTCATTAAACTTCATCACTTTCATTGTGATAATAATAGTCATTGTAAATAATATATTCTTTTAAACAATATAGCATTTCTAATTATATAAATTAGTTCATTTTTTTTATAAAATTATCATGATTTTGTGGAGTATATCATCCCTAACTCATTTATAAAACTTTCAAAATTTTGTGAAAAAAAATGTCCTACAAAATAGACTAGTTTAAATAGTATTAGTCCAAGGAATTTTTTTTTTAAACAGTAGGAATTTTATCTTGTTCATATAACAAAGAAACATAAATGAAGTGTATCCAACTCATCTATGGGGCTAAATGCCTAAATCCACTTCCTTCCTAACAAATTATATTTCATAACGACATATAGTCTTCTCTAATGGACATAATGCAAATGCCTGTCCAATTGGATTACGTTGTCACCATAGATTTCAGTATGAAATCATATTTTTATAATTCACAATCACAAAACTAAATGATTATTGGCCTGCTATTTTAGGATTAGGGAATGAGATGGACTATTCCCCTTGTGACGCTAAATCAGATAGGACCTGCTGACAAGGGCGAAAAAATCTTTTAACGACAAAAAAGATCTCCAAAAGAATTCGACTTCGTATTTACATCAAACCTGACTCTTCCACTTTCGAAAGGTTCCTTGAGGAGCAAGCTCACCAATTAGATGAGCTTAATAGACCCCGTCGGGTTACCCTTCTACTACATGTTACCTGCTCGTTTGAGTTTTGCAGCTGAGGACCAACACCTTGAATTTATAGGATAAGAACTAACGTAAAGGTACAAGTGCAAACAGCTAATACTCTGTACTGGCATGCTGTCAGTGTAAGTTTCACATACATTGTTGGAAGCACAGTCGTTAACCTGACCAGCAGGGCAAAATATTTCAAACAGAAATATCACGATGAAAAAGACAGTGAACATAAAAAATTAAAGATAACAACCCACTAGTAGTTCTTCCCTAGAAATCCATGCACCAGGAAGCTGCAACTATGGGATTAAAAAAAAAAACCTACAGTCCGATGGCACCATCTGTGTTACATGAATATTTACAGATATGACCATATTAATCTACATACCAACATGCAGAAACTAGAAAAAAAACAACAGCAAAAAGAGCCGATCTTTTTCCATTCATAGGAAGTTTGAGGAAACTTGTTTAAGAACCCTAGTTACTAAAACAGGGGAAAAACCCTGGATTTGATGCTGAGGGACAAAACAAAGAAAGCAAAAGCACGCAGAAATGGTCTTCATGAGGTGAAAAAAGGAAATCCAGCACTGTTTGCAAAACTTCTGGAAAGTAGGAAGGACTACTCCCACCAATCTCTACCAAACCTCTGGAATTAGAACCCCTCAAATAGCATAGCATCCTAACAGACTCCAATGCACATCCAAGACCCACCAGTTCAGTCCTGCACAGCCATCCTCTCTGAGACATCAGCCAAAGATTTGAGATTGCAATTCTGGAGGGCCTTCACAAAGTAACAGGTCTCATCCTTTGTGTTCCCCTCTGGCACATCCACCACAAATGACTCTATAACTAATGTCCCTGGCCTTCCATCAATAACCTCTGGATGGAGAGTCATAATTGACGAGTAGTTCTGCAAAATCAAGAAAACAGAGAAAAGCAAAAAAATTTATCAGAATGCTCTTGCCAAAAGGCATTGCAGGAACAAAATAATCTGTAAAAGATAGGATAGCACAAACATCCATAATCTGAAGTTTCGAACAAGTATATGGAAGTGCATAGGATTGTATTGAACAGCATATTTCCTAACACCTCGTCATCCGATACATATGCACATGGTATGCACACACACACATACGTTCTAAGCAAACATTATGTGCACACCAATTAAAAAATCACCAAGGAAAAGTCGATTACCTACTTTAACAAAATATGTTTTCATAGAATTGGAAAAATAAAAACATCCAAAAGCATTCCGTATCACATTATTGTATAGGGTGAGACAAATTCACCAGATAAAAAAACAGCACTAACTTTGGCTCCGACGTGCTATTCTGTGCAAAATTACACTGCAAGACAAGTGAAGTCGTGGCCCAAAGAATAAAATAACCAAACAAGAACATGAAGAAAAGAGAGAAAAGCAATAGAATATTGACCCGGCCAGCAACAGAGGCTCCCCTATAACCACAAAACTCGCAAGGCACATGCAAGATCAAATAATAACAGATTCCATTATAAAGTCCGTACACTTCTCCAATGAGTTTCCACATTTAATAACCTAAAATCAAACTTCAATACATAAAAAGTATGACTCAGAAATGTCGAAATGAAAGATCAGTAATAATCACACAATTCTTGAACATGAATATGAATAAGGACCAAAACAACACAGAAAAGAAATATGAAAACAAGTGGTCACAATAGGAATTAATGATTCACCAGAAAAGAGTGTATATAATACCTTAAGGCGATGATCACCACCAAGAATCCTGAAACCAAGAATGTGTTCGTCATCATCGAGGAGTTCGAGCATCTCGGTACTTGTGGTAGCAGGAAGTCCTGATTTCACATTCACTTGCCTAACACTTCCAATCCCAAGCTCTCCACTGCCTCCATTCACCACGCACCTACTGACGAACGGCTTGTACTTTTGCGGCTCATCGAATTGCCTCACCAGCGACCATACCTAATTTTATACAAATCCAAACACTTGAAAATACTAACAACATAAACCCAAATCAAAACAGATCGATCCAAAAGTCAACTATGATTTAAAAAATGGAAGAAATCAATGAAGAGAGAAAAACATGGCAAATTGATGGATCTAAAAGGAAATTACAAGGTGAACAGGAGCCTTGATGTGCTTAATAATAGCAGAAGTGCACTGGTTCTCGCTAGTCTGGTGCCTATGGTGTCTGCGTATGTACTGCGCCTCCACTGCACCGTACACATCGCCGCCTCCGTTCATCTTTATGGATGTTTAAGTATATGTATATATGAATCCCCGTCACGGTGGCTCTATCTCTAGCTAGTAGATGTGTGTTTTTTTCTATTCGTGTGGAGATAATTATTTGGTGGCGTAGGTGAATGGTGAAAGATGGCAGAGGAATCGGTGCAATTTGCAAGTAGGCTTTTATTGTGGCTTTAGCTTGGCTTAACAGACTATCAAAAACCAATGGATCCACCGACAATTTTCTTTTTCTTTTTTTTTTTTTTAATCACTATAATATTATTTATATATGTTTAAAGCTGAACCCAAGTCTGCCTCATCCATGGACCCATTTTACTCCATGACCATAAGACAGTGTATTATTTGTTTATTTGTAGATTGCGACGAAAGTAATTTTATTCTTAAAATTTTTTTGGTCAATGTACCAAAATTCACCCTTAAATTTGTTCACAAATAATAAAAAAAAGTAAAATAAATTTTTTATCAAATTTACTCTAAATTTATTTTTTTTATTAAATTTATCTTTAAACAGTACTTTTATATATTATTATATTTATAGTTAACTCATTTTTTCATATATCTATTATAATTAAATGAATAAGTATCATTATTATTTTATAAATATATTATTATATTAAAATGAAACTATATTTTTAAGATTTAAGGACTTAAAAATTTTGAAATTTTGAAAAAATTGTGTTTTTATTGAAATATATATAAGTTTAATTCTCTTAAATGTATGTTTTGACTTTATAATTATATAGAGAAAAATGAGTTAAATAGAAATATAATTATGTATAAAAGTATTGATAAAAAATAATTTTGATTAAAAAATATAAATTTATAGATAAATTTAATGAAAAAATTCATTTTGTCTTTTATTGCCATTTGAACAAACTTAGGATGAAACGGTACTTTAATCTTTTTTATTAAAAAAAAAAAAGATGGCTAATGCGACAGGGGGTGTTCGGTTTTGGCGATGACAGTTTATTCTCTACAGATGATCTTTTGCATTTGATGGTGAGAGTGGTAGGTAAATGGAATTTATCAAATTTATAAATGTAAATGTGACCGCCACTAAGCTATGATACGCTGAGTAGTGGGTTTTTTTTAAAGTCAAAGCATAATGCAAGTGGCGGGTAATGTTACGATGACCTTTTCTTTTTTTTTTTTTTTTGTTCATTTCTTCTTCTGTTCAGATAATTGTGAACGTGTACTGCCTTTTTTCTTTTTTTTCTTTTTTTTTCTTTTTTCCCTGTAATTAGCGTTTGCATTGTAGACCTACTGCAAGTTGGCGGTACGTATGTTAGTATAAATCCTACTTGGGTTGTAAGTTTCACGATTTTTAAATAATATATCATCAAAATCGAACTGCTAAATCAAACCGAAACCAAAACTTACAGTTACCAAAAATTTTCGATATTAAGATTTAAGTTTTTACAGTTTCGGTTCTTTGAAAATGTTAAACAGTATACCGTCAGTATACTGATAATAAAACGGTGCATTTTATTGGAACGATTTAGGTATAGTATACCAGAAGCACGCAGTGACACAGTCCTCTCATCTCTTTTTCTTCGTTGCTCTGCACCGCCATTCTTTTCCTCCCTGTTTTAGTCATTGTCCTTTTCTCTGTTTCGATCACCGTTCCTTTTCTTTGTTTCAGTCGCAGTTCTTGCATCTGAATCGTTGCTGTCAACGATTACTGACGTCTGAGATGAAGGCTTGTGATTCTAACCAAGTGATTGTTTTAATAATTATTTATGTTGCTAAAGGTCTCATTTAGTTATGTTGCATGTTTAGATTGGCGATGTTAAGCTAATGAGCGATGTGTTTTAAATCTTTTTTTTTTTTTTGGTTTGACTGTGGCATGGTTAGATTGCTCTCAAAGGAGCCACAACATACAAACTGTTGTTGATTATGTGTCTCGACCTCTTACGATTCTCTAAGGTTTTAGTGTATGATACAGTTAGTAAGAATTAATTGTTAGCAAACGGAGAGAAACATATTTTAACAAAATCCTTATCGAAGAAAACTCACTATAATGGTGAGATTTGAACTCATAACCTATAACTTTTTAGTTTTGGAATGTCATCTCTTAACCATTGGGTTAGATGATCATATACATGTTTTGCATCTAGATGGGGAGTGATAAATTTTTTTCTCTAATTCTATAGCTTCAACTTTGTCTACTTTCTCATTAGTGTAATTTAAGTTACGGAATTAGCCTAAAACTAAAGCTTTTTCTTCATACATATTTCAATAACAACATTCCAGCTCATGAACCAAGGAAGAAAAAACTATTACCAACAGCTTTCTTCTATCCCACAAAACATGCATCAACAACTTTCTTCTGTCCCACAAAAAAAAAAAAGATGCAAAACACATTTTGTAATGGAAATTTGTTTCAGACTTGAAAGAAGAATTCATAGGTTGTGAGTTTGGTATGGATAGATGTGGTGAAGATAGTAACATACAAAAATCATATGTAATTACATAGTTGAAATTTATGCTTATTTCTCTTATTTCGATTCTTTATATAATACAAGTTTCTATGTTAGATACCAAAGGCCACCGTTGTGCTGATGTTGTTCATTGTTCATTCCACAATATTTGTATTTATATTTTATATGTAAATACTTGCATTATCTCATTCAAACTTTTATAATTGAAAGTTATTTTATTATTGGTAGGTTTAAATTTGATTGATAATAATTTTGTATGATTGTCATAAACAAACTACTGTGGCTGCTAATTCAGTGGAGTATACCAATCAAAAAGATCGTTTCAAGCTTCCCCCATTGCCTCAAAAATTGGGGAAAAAAAGAAAGTTAATGGGATCACTTTGAGAGGATTGGAAGCAATGGTAATATCAAAGCTAAATGTATGTATTGTGGTGATGTTGTGAGTGCAAACCCTAAGGTAAATGGGACAAGTTCAATTAGAAGTCATTATAGAACATGTTTTCATGTACCTATAGAAGTTGATGGAACAAATCAAAATTTAGTCAATGTGCAAAAGTCTTAGAGTTTTGAAAGTGGGGATTCTATTAGTAGTAGAACTACTAAGTTTGATCAAGATCAAGTTAGGGAAGCTTTAGCTCGCATGATTGTAATTGATGATCTTGCTTTTAGATTTGTAGAAGGAGATGAGTTTAAAGATTTCATAGCGGTTGCATGTCCAAAATTTGTTATCCCATCTAGAGTTACAATAAGCAAAGATTGTTATGGTCTTTATGTGAGAGAAAAAAATAATTTGAAGAAGTTTGTTAAAAATCTAGTTGGAAGAGTAAGTATAACAACTGATACTTAGACAAGCTTGCAACGAATTAATTATATGTGTCTCACTATCCATTATATCAATAATGATTGGAATTTATGCAAAAATGTGTTAAACTTTTGTCCAATTGCCTCACATAAGGGTAAAGAGAGAGGGAAAGCTATTGAGAAGTGTTTGAGTGATTGGGGGATTGATAAAATTGGGACAATAACAGTTAATAATGCTAGTTCTAATAATGTAGCTATTGGGTACTTGAAAGAAAAAATAAAGCATTGGGGTACTAGTATCATGAGTTGTGATCACTTACATATGCGATGCATTGCACATATAATTAATTTAGTTGTGAATGATGGGTTGAAGGAAATTAATATTTCTGTCAAAAGAGTTAGAGTTGCAGTTAGATATATTAGGCAATCATCTGTTAGATTAGACAAATTCAAGGAGTGTATTGAGATAGAAAAAATCAACTTTAAAAGTTTGTTGTGTTTGGATGTCCCAACTAGATGGAATAACACATATAAAATGTTGGACACAACCTAAAAGTTTGAGAGAGCATTTAAGACATATGAAAATATGGATCTGTTGTTTGGAATTGAACTCTTAATAGGTGATGAAGAAAATAATGAAAATAACCTTGGTGCTCCTGAAGTTGCAGATTGGGGGAGTATTAGAAGGATGGTAACTTTCTTGCAACACTTTTATCATCTTACCTCTGTTCATTGTCTCTTAAATGAATGGGTTCAAAGTGATGATGTAGAGTTGAATGACATGATAAAAAAATGAAAGCTAAGTATGATAAGTATTGGGGAGACATTGAAAAAAATGAACAAACTCATTTTTATTATGGTAGTCCTTGATCCTAGATTTAAACTTGAGTATATTGAATTTGAGATAAAAGAGATGTATGTGGATGATAGTAGAGATAAATTAGTCAAGAGTGTGAGAGATGTCACATATGATTTGTTTAATGAATATTATAGATTGCATGAGGCTGAAAAATTATTATTGCATTAGTGACTCAAGTTCTCAAATATCAACTATAAGTGAAGAAATTTCAAGTGATGATCAAACATAAAACATGAAGCAGAGTATGCAATCAAAGTTTAGAAGGATTAAAAATTAAAGCGTTAGCTCTTCATCCAAGTCAGAATTGAATAAATATTTAAATGAAGAGCAAGAAGGTGATGAGAAGGAAGACTTTAATATCTTAGGATGGTGGAGGCTAAATGGGCCTAGGTTTCCAATTTTATCTCATATGGCTCGCGATGTATTGGTTGTTCCTATTTCCACAATAGCTTCAAAATCGACTTTTAGCACAGGTGGGAAGGTACTTGATGCATTTAAAAGTTCTTTAACTCCTAAAATTGTCGAAGCTTTAATATGTTGCCAAAACTGGTTGCGATTATCAAGAACTTTCAAGACTGTGGAGGAGGATTTATAGCGAATGAAAAATGAAATTTCTTTATTCTCTGTATTTTTCAATTATAATTTTTATTTTATTCTATTATTTGAACCATTGGTTACTTGAGATTAACATATGTTATTTATTTTTTTATTTTTTACAGTAATTTTAAATCTTAAAATTGATTGATTATGCTACTTTTATGAGAATGAAGGTAAATGTTACTGTTATAATAGAGAATGATAATTATTCATTTTTATTGTTCCGTCTTTTTAGTTTTTATTTCTTGATATGAGTTTATAATATGTATTTGCTGAAATTTAGGGTATATATTTATATATTTGCTAGAATTTAGTGTATATATTTGCTGAAATTTAAAATTTGGGATATATATTTGCTGAAATTTAGGTATATATTAATGTATTATAATGTGAATTTGTGAAATTTATCTTATATTTGCTAAAATTTTTGCATATTTGTTGTATTATATTTGTTGAAATTTTGTATCTTATTTTGTATATTTGCTAAACATTTTCTTATAATGTTTTTTTATATTTGCAAAATTTGGTTATGTAAGAGAAGATTTTGCAATCTAAGTTGACATCGCATTGAACTTTTAGATACTTTGCTTTTTTCTTATTTCTTTCTCATTTTATTGGTTAAATGATATATTCTTGAAAATACCTTGTATTTGGATTTATATTGTTATTATAGAAATGTTTTTTTTCTTGATGTAGGCTATATAATTTAATGTGTTTGACATTAGTATTTAAGGGTTAATGATAGAATATATGAATTTTTTGTATTATTATTAAGTCCATTTTCACAGATTGGAATTTTTTTAAGTGCATATTTATTGAAATATAATTAATATCAATAAAACATAAAAAGATTGGATATAATTAAATAATTCAATTTGCTACATTTTTTCAGTATCGGTATCGGTAATACCGTCAATATTACATCATTTTAATGATATTGATTTTTACGGTTTTCATCTTTAACGGTATCAGTATTGCACGATATTATGAAAAATGACGATATCGGTATTCGCAGTATACAAATTACACCAATGAATCTTACACTGAGGAATCTCATCATTAATGACAATTGAACTCTGATACTTCTTCGTCTTAAGACATCAACCTTTTGCCATTGGATGGAGTGGGGATCATCTGCGGCAATACGTATAAGACAATGCTTCATTGCTTCATTCATTTGTTTTGGATTAACCCTTTTTAGCTCATGAACTTTTGCTTGTAAAATTTAATTCACATGACCGCCTTGAAGTCAAACTTGATGACTTCTAGTTCCATGAAAAAATCTGTTCATTTGTTGGGCCCAATGACAAGTACTTTTATGCTGGTTTTCACCGGCCATTAGCAAGTGGGAATAGAAAATTCATTTAGATTAGATATAGATTGACATTTGTGACATTGATGCCATCCAAGCAAATATCAATATAGGGATAAATTATGTGCATAACAGCTTGGAACCGCGTTAAACCCTTGTATAGCTTAAGCTTTAAGTCATTATATCATTCGCCCCAAAGCACCATGGTTTCGTTCATCACTGACTATTACAACTATTTTTAGTTCGACCGTTCTTAAATTTATTCGACTGACTTAACATGAAAACTTGTATTTTGATTCTTATAAATTTCATAGGAGCGGATGTGAAGATGATATTGAAGCATTATTGAATCTTATTTTTTAACAGTGAAGGTATTTTCAAATAGTTTATATATCAATCGAAATTAAATTTTTTTAAAATAATTATACAGTTGTATCTTTCATATTGTTCAAATATACTACATACTTTTGTAAATATTTATTTTCTTTATGTTGGCTCCAAAAATCAGATTGAAAAATAACAAATTTTTTTAATCACTTAAACAAGTCGTTGGAGTTATATTATCAATTTGTTACCTCAAAAATTAAATATTATATGCAATTACTATTATTATCATTTTGAGGGGAAAAAAAAAATTCATGTTCCCTCTTTCTCTATGTATATATAGGGTATGGCTCACATTTTTTTATGGGATTTAGACAAAGACTTTTTTATTTTCTTTAACAAAAATATTTCTCAAATTGATAAATAATTACTTCTGTCTAAAATTATTTCCAATTAGATTTGAATTTTCAATGGAGTAAAATTAATAATAGAAAGAATTCTTTCATTCTTTTCATTCATATGAAAATGAACTTTACTTAAAGTTTGAGTCTATATTGTGGAGTTAAAGTATGTGTTTATTGTGGTCGGTCATCATTAACACATGGATATTAAAGCAATAAATAGTTTGATTATATTTAATATATGAAAATAAGAGCAACAAATAATTCTATTTGTCATAAATTGCGTGGATTGTGTCATAATGGTATGTGCTGATATATAGGTTGAAATGTATTTTGTGTCATCAAGATTGTGTATGTAATTATGTATAATAAAGATAATTTTTTGATGTAATGAGTTAATAAGTTGAAAAAGGTAATTTTGAGCTTACAATTTAATGTAACTATCAATGTTAATATAATGGATGACAACACCTATAAATGTATTCTATTAAAAGAGTGAACCATTTAAATATTATTGTGTTGTATTTGATTTATTCTTTATACGTTACATATTTTCATAGTCACATTATTAACATTAACATATATATATATATATATATATATATATATATATATATATATATATATATATATATATATATATATAAACAATTATCAATTAATAATTAATAACAACACTTAGCAAGAGGTAAGATAACCAAGATCTAAGTTATAAATAATTAAATACCCTTATAGCAAAAAAAGAAAAAAAGGTATAGAAGAGGGAAAAGTGAAAATAAATTGGTAGATGATGGCTAGTGTCGTTTTTGGAATATAATGACTAAGCTGATTGAAGCAAACACGAATCAGCATTTTTGGAAAATAAATATTTGTTCTACTTTTTCATAACGTTGTTGTGCTTTATTTCGCATCAAAGTTTTCACGTTTTTTAGATGGAGCCTCATTCTAACAATCCCACTACTACTACTACTACCACTTGCCAGTTTTCGCTTCATGCCCAATGACCATACTTTCTCTTTCCCTTTTTCTTTTTTGATTTAACCTCGAAACTTTTAAATAAAAAAAGATCATTAAGATTTATATTAAGTTTTGCTTGGACATTAATATTTATAATTTGTATGAATAAATTCATTGAATTCAAATATATTCATTAAATGATTTATTTCTTAAAAAGTAAAAATTGTAGTTATTTACTTATGTTTACGAGTCAATATATTTACTATTTTAATTTCAAAAGATTTTTTCGTACTAGTCTTTATATTGGTGAAATCATATGAAATTTCTTCCATTTGAAATAATAAGAATAGAAAATTAATATTAATTAACCCCTGATTGCTGATATTAGTGTTTGTAATTTTTACAAATATAATATTATTAAACTAAAACAAATTCATTGAAGAATTTACTTTTTTAAGAAAATATAATTTTTACTTTTTAAGTATTTATTTATGCATGTATTAATATTAATATACGTATATATTAAAGCTGAAAAAAAAGGGAAATGCACATTTTCTAATCTTTAAGAAATTTTGAGATTTTTCTTATCTTCCTTTATTTTCATAAAATTATATGAAATTTTCATAATTTTAAATAATAAAAAGTAAATGATCAAGGTCAAAGAGAGTTTATTCAATTAATACTTTTATAGATTTTTTTAAGTAAATGACTTTTATAGAGTTTATAGCTTGTTTAATGATTTTTATGGAGTTTATAAAATTGATAAATAACTTTTAAAGGCTTTATTTTCAAAATCTATAAAAGTTTTGAAAAATCTTTAGAGAATGTGAAAGAAAATTTTACAAAAAATCATAAAAAATCTACAAAAATCTATTACTTTTAAAAGTCAATGACTTTTCAAATATCGGTGAACTTTTATGAATTTTATAAAAATTGTACTTGAATACATTTAGATTTTAATAATTTTTTTTAAAGTCTTTAAAATTTTTATTGAATACTCTCTAATTTTTATAAACTTTTTTAAAGTCTTTAAAAAATTTTATTAAATACTTCTTGACATTTAAAAAGTATTTAAAAGCCATTATTAAATACTTCCAATTTTTAAAGTCCATGAAAATCTTTAATTCTTTTAATTCAATATGCCCTATTAATTGAATCATAATATTGAAGAGTTGTATTTATATTTTCTAAGAATGAATTCATTAATAGTAAAATAAATAACTGATATTAATTAAATTATAATAATAGAGATTAGCATTTATAAAATTGTAAGAATGATTTCATTGAATCAAAATAAATTAATTAAATAGTTTATTTTTTAAAATAAATTTCAGTTATTTATTTATGTGTATATCTATATATATACATTCACATATCTAAAAGATATTAATAATATTGATATTCTTAATTTTGAGCATTTCAATTTTTTTAATCTTAACAGCACCATTGTTAAAAGCTCAATTACAATGAAAAGGCTATAAAACTTTTAATAAGAGAGACAATAAAACAATCTTAATAACAAAAATTTTTAATAACGAGAGACAAAATTAAAAAACAGAAAAGGTGAAAATACCAGTTTTCTTAAAAAATAATATTAATAAGAAAATTTTTGACAATATCCTTAAGAAAGACTAAAGAAAAATAGTTTTTTAGATAAAAAAAAACTAAAATTTCAAGATAATCTCATCATATTGGATATTAAATAAATATTTTTTAAAAAAAATGTGATAATATATAGAAGAAATAAGTATATTACTTTTAAAAAACATTAGGTTTTCATATATGATAAATTATTTAAAATTTTATTATTCGGTGATAAAAGAAAAATAATTGTGGTGACAATAAATATATCAAATATGTCAGTAATGCTTTCTAGCAAATTATGGTTACTTAATAAATTGATAATTACACAAAATCCTAAAATCATTCACTTTTGTATGCTTTTGATTATGTTATTAAAGTATTTTCATTATTTTCTTAGTAAATAAAAGAATTTATGCATTTGTTCTTTTTACATTATGGTATTTAATAAACATTAGGTTGTAGGTTATGTTTAGTCTATTTTATTTTGAAAAAAGTACTTAACATCAAGCTTTTAATTTTTTTTAAAAAAATATTAAAGTATTTTTATTGCTTATTAATGGTTTCTCATGTTTGAAATGCTACATATCATAATATTATTATCCATGTTACAATACAACTAATATATGCATAAATATATTAATCCATATCATGCGTACAAATATATATATATATAAGAAAAAATTCATGTATATCTTTGCATATGGAGTATTGGGAATTTCAACAAATAGGGATTACATTTCATTTTCAAAAATATTAATTAAGACATTGTCATTTGATTATCAAAAAAATAATTAAGGAATGTTTATAATTTTTAATAATATATTTCAATAATGCAATCATTAAATCGAAGAATAATTATCATTTGAGTGTAGGAGAAAACATAGAGATGTAATTACAATTTTTAATAATAAATTTCTATTAAAACAATGATTAAATTGAAGAATGATTCAAAAATATCATATATTAAATATATATCACGAATCAAATATATAAATGAATGGTTCAAAATATTCGATTCAAATATATATCAGATGTCAGTTTTATAAATACAAATTATTTATCAAACTTTTGAAAATATTAGGATTATTGCTTTCCATATATGATATATATGAGAAAGACGTTTTCATTTTATACTGCGGTGGACAGTGCTAGCAACAAATATGTGGTGAACTGTTACGTGCTTCCGTGGGCCTATTGCGATCCACAAAAACTATCTTATCTCATAGAATATTATATATTATGCATAAAAACAAGCTGAGCTCCACATGAGTAAACAAAGTATACCAAATTCATATAATCTGATGCAGCAACCCAACTTCAATCAACATCAATATAAAAGTTATATAAAACTAGGTACCATAGGATTGAATAAAATGCGAATTTGCAATAATAATTTGTGAAGAGATTATTATCTTTTGACAATTCAATTGATATGGAGTCTATAATTTTTGTGATAATGAGATATGGATGTTTTGCTGCAACATTTTAAAGACAAGTTTTTGAACCTTTCAATCGTGCTATAAAAAGTTTAGGTTCAATTTCAAAAAATTCCATTCAGAAAAAAAAAAAAATTATGTTCTTTCATATACAGAAATTTCTTAAATAAATTATTAAAATTTGAATTGTTAATCTCTGTATTACTAAACAATTATTGGAGCCTTACATGAAAAGTAAATATTTGAAATCCTTTTATTTTTATACTAAAAAGAGGCTATTGAAGATTTGTAGTGTCAATTTCTTGTTGCAATTAAACTTATATATTAAATTAAAAAAAACTTGTGAACTAATACTTACAATTTGATTAGTTCAGTACTGCCATAGACTTGTCCATTCAGATGACTCCAAAGTACTTTAACTGCATCACTTTTTTTTTTTTTTTTTGGTGGGTTACTCCAAATGTGTCTAGCCAGATTCCACTGACTTAATTTTTAAGCAAATTTAATGTTAATCCTTGATGAGTTAGGTAAAGCTATAGAACTGGTGGGTAAGAATTAGTGAGCAATTAGAATATTTGATAAAGACAGCTTAGCTTACCAAGTGAATCGAGGTTCGACCATCTTCGTTCTTCTTTGCCTCATTTCCATAAAAAGGCAATTTAAATTTGAATATGAAATATATTTGTATATTATGAAAATTAAAACTACACGCATCAAATTTAGCTTGAATTGTTATATATCTCGCTAATATTCTTTAGGTTTTTAGTTCAAATATTCCTCCTCCATTGTAATATGACAAAAAAAAAAAAGTATTGAATATTATATTTTATTCATTGATTTTTATTAAAATTCTCATTTTTTATATTATATGAGCAGACATTTTTATATTTTGAAAAATAATTAACTAATTCAGTTTTAATTTTAATATTTTAAAATTGGTGATTAATCAAATGTTGTATTTTGAAAAAGTAATTAACTAATTGAGTTATAATTTTAATATTTTAAAATTAGTGATTAATCAAATGAATTGCATACTATCATATGTTAGAAATTATAATAATTTATTTTAATATTGTTTGTAACAATTATATATATTATTTTATTTTTATTTTCATGATATGATTTATTTCAAACGTAATTGTATACATTCACAATGAGGTCGGCTGAATCATAAAAACACCAAATCGTGATGAGGATCATGAATATGTTGAACCGTAGAATTTGAATGAAACAAAATAAATTAATGCATCAAGCTGCATGAAAGAGAAACTCAATACATTGAACTTGGCCACTTGGCACAACAATGGAGTTCCAAGTGCATACTATTCATCTGTTTTGTCCAGTTGCAATTGATGCTTCATTCAGCAAACCCGAATGTAAGGGAAAGAACGCAAAGAAACCCACCAGTCATTTTGTTACAAACGCCACATGCGCACAAAAAAAATAAAATAATAAATAAATAAATAAAATAAAGGGTGATTAAGAATTCAGATGCTTTAGTATTGGAGGTCTAATCAACCATATCTTAGTTGGGCTAAACCAGATGCCTCATGGAATGGCCATCCTTGCTCTACTACAGGAAGACAAAAAAAATTCTTCACAACACATGGTGCAATTTGATTGGTGCGTCCGAACATTTTTGAAGGACAAAATCATGATAAAGAAGAGGTGTATTAGGTTCTTTCCAATTTTCCCACCTGCAACAATCCAATTAGCAACTGGGTTATTGGACGATTCACGCATGTAATGCATAAAATGAATGTACTAATATATGGAAATATTAGCCCTTTCTTTTTTTTTTTCCAGTTTCATTATGGACATTTGTTCCTAGTTGCTATTATTCCCTTTTTGAAGAAAAGATAGCCAATGGACCAACTACAACTACACCACTTGGTATAGTCATTTATTGAGTGGTGTTTTATCAAGGAAAAGTTACTACTAGTTCTTGAAAAGAGGAGAGTAAAAGCAGTCTTTCTCCATCAACACAATAACCAATCCGGTTAGTCTAATAATTAAAAAAATTTGTTTGCTTTTTAAGTTTCTAGATTAGATTATTGGGGACTAGCATAAGAATAATAATAACTCTTAAAATTTTATAAAAATATATTTAACTTCAATTAATACGTGACTTAATATAATAAAATTCTTGCCGAAATACTTAAAAAACAAAAAAGAATAATGCAATGGACGAAAATTCAGTATGTCTTTGCTCGACGCAAGCGTGAAAATTTGCTTTATGGATAGAATTTAGAGAAAAGGGTGTAAAAATAATGTCTTCCAATTCGTCTCGTTTGGTTGAACGTTCAAACATTGTTATCACCAGCTGGTGGATATGCTAAGATTACAATTATTGGACGGCTCTTTATTTCTTTCTCTCTCTCTAATTTTCAATGACAACTTCAGTGGCTAATTTGTTTTTCTGTACCGCCATCGTCCTTTTATAATTAGAGATTGATGGCATATTTTTTTATCCTTTTTTTTTTTAAAAAAATTATGAGATATGTATGGGACTTCATAGAGTTTTCAACCATTGTATTTATGGATGAATTTAACTTTCTTTTTCCTGCTTGATATATTCATAAATGAATTACTAAATCGGAATTTGGGATTACGACCAAATTTCTACTAGAGCAACTTCAAGTTTATCCATTAAAGGATAAAACCCAAGGTAAAAGCAACTTTATGGCAGAGACAAGGAGGTGACAAAAGGTCAATAATTTTCCAAGAAATAGGTAGGGACCCATTTTTGGAGGGATTGAGAAGCTTATTCATGTTGATCCATTAAATTGTTTGGACCGTTCTTTTTGCAATTTCACCATCACCACCACAGAACCAAAAATTATGCCCAAAGTTATATCTAGAGTATAACGTGGCCATTTATGAGTGGGTGTCATTAGAGAAAACTATAACTGACATTATGATTAAGTCTAACCGTTTCTGAGGGCTGAGGACACTTCGTTTTCCTTTCTTGCCTACTAAGACTTCTGCTCTCTTTTGTTCTTATCGCCAAAAGGACAAAGAAGAAAAAGAAGGATAAGTCAGTAAAAGACTGGTCACAAAAAAAAAAAAGAAAATCCCCATTTTACACTTCGTCGATAATGTCAATGTGGTCAAATTACGCTATAGTGTAGTGGTCGAAGTGGAGACAACAGAAAGGGCATATCCGCCGCATTTGCTTGAGCTTCAAAACGACATCACTGTGTCTGGTGATAAAGATTGTTGTAACAGTATTTTCCACATTTGATTTTTTTTTTTTAATCTATGGTGCTTATTTCAGAATTATAATTATGAATTTTGTATGTTTTAAATTCAATCAAAATTAAATTAACAAAAAAAAAAATCTTACGAAAATGAGAAATATATAAATTATCTCACAATTTTGATAGAGAATATTACATCATCAGACTGGCATAAAAACCTTGAATGAGTAGATTTTTTTTTTTTTTGGGACCATTTGAACTATTGAGTTCCGATGTACAAGAAGATGAAAAAGGAATTCTTAGGCTGAACAATTTTAACGGCTTCAAAACAAATGGGCCTTGAGCAATTATCCAAATTCTCCAAGCTATTTTTATAGATTTCTAAAGTACGATTGTAATTATCCAAGCCCAGCCCAATGCATCTTCCCTGATCACAAAGCATAATTTATATCATAAATTCAAGTCTATATTATTTTATGGATTTAAATCTACATTTATATTTGATTTTAACTATATATATATATATATATATATATTAAGTTCCTATACATTAATATTGAATTGTATGTATATTAATTCTTAACTATAAACACATTTAGGTCCAGATACTATATGCATAAAAATTGGTCACAAAAGTTACATGAGGCTATATATGGTTGGCAACCAAAAAAGGAGAATCTTGGTCCGGGGACACTTGGTGAGCTGGAGAAGTGGGAAAAGAAGCGTAGTTCTTAGGTGATCAACGTTACTAGAGGTTGCCAGAGACATCTTGTGGTTCCATCATCGGCGCGATGCGACTTGGACGTTGCTGGGAGTGGCTGTCTCATGCAACCGCACATATGGCTATGAGGTTGTTTCTCAAAATGACCGTGCTATCCTTCACTCTTACAGATTGCATTCGTTGAATTCGGTTTATTTGATTTAATTGTTTCTCAAATTTAGAAATGAAATTATTTTGTACTAAAATTAGAATGAAAAAAGTTATTTTAAATTATATTTTATTAAAATTAGAATAGAAAAAAATATTTTGTATGTTATTATATGAAAAGAGTTGCATTATTATATATATATATATACACACACACGTGTGGCATACCTTTGAAGGATATATTAGCTGGTCGCCTCTTGGGAGTATTTGTTTGTGCACCTATAACTAGAATTTGCACTTTGAAATGCAAGGTGAGATGTCTACATTGCCAGATGATCAATTGATTACATATATGAATATATATTAGATTTATTATTTGCTGTTTCTTAATTTTACACTTGACTATAGCTTTAATTATTATGTTTTGAATATGAGAATGTGAATATCGGAAATAACATAGTATTATAAATTGAAATTTCTCGCGTGAGAGATTTTATATATAAAAATATTCAGTATATTTACATCTTAATTTTGAAATTTTTGAGATTGTGTTGTTTATATAGTTTATTAAAATTTTCATTTGTCAACTATTATTTTAATAAAAATTTGATTTATATATATATATATATCCTTTGTTGCCTATCTATCTATTCTTTCATGAAATTATATTTATTATTTCCATTCATCAATTTATAAAAGGATCTACAGTCTAAAAAAGAGATAAATTATAGGAACAAAAAGGCCCCTAAAGTTGAAACATTAAAATTTTCATTAAGATTTTAAAGCTCAATCCTCCTAATTTAAGTGGATATATCACCCTTTACTTGTGATGTTTGAGTTTGATAAAGGGAAAAACAAAACTTCAAAATGATCTTACAAATTCACAACCATGAAATCGTCTCATGACTGGGCAATTAGAGCTTTAAAGACATGATTTCAAAAGAAAGAAAATTAGGCTGTGGATTCCACGTAGTGGACTTAAATCTCACTGACAACGGATTTTATTTGCTATTTAAAAAATTCCTAAAGCATGAATCAAATCCCTTGCCATGAATTTTTTGAAAATTAAATTAATTTCATGTTTGGGTACCATCATTGTTTTAAATCTTAGTAGTTAGAATACAATATATAATAGCTCTAACATTTTTAGAATATTATTTTTTGATTTGTAGTTATTTTTAATTCAATCTTGATACTTTTATAATTATACAAATAATTCAAACTGAGTCATATAGTCAATATAATTTAATTTAAGGTGTGTCATATTGTTTTTTTTTAATCAACATTTCACAATATTATCGACCGCAACCATTATGTTAATATGTTCACAATGCAACGGCAATCACAACCTCAATTGTGACCATATCCACAAATACCCACAGCTTGTTAACTCATTTTTCAGTCTGATATTTTATTTTCAAAGAAAATGCGAATAGACGAACAATTATCTTGATTTGAAGAAACAAATCAGGGATATTAATGCTATTATATAAAAAAATTTCCAAATTCTTATCAATATGCTGATAAAAATTGACAGTATCGGCCTTATAGTAATTGAAACGCAATTGGTATGCTTAATTAAAAAAGAACAGCAGGGGCATTTACGTCCACAAAAGACAGCAATGTTTGCAGGGTTGGCAGCCAAAAATGCTAACCTCAACGAACCCAGTGACACACGTGAACAGATTCTCTCGTGGGGGCTCTTTTTGCCGATTCATCGATCGATTTCCCTTTACAATATGATATATGCACACACAAATAGAACCTTTGGTGCCAAGCCTCAGATCTCTCTATCATTTCTCCTACACTCAAACTAAAAGATCTAACAATATATATAGAATCTTGTCAAAGAACCTCCTGTCTCTTACATCTCTCTCTGCTATTAATCTCTATTGTTGGACTACCACAATGCTGTTACACATATGATCTGCTGATGAAGAACCATCAAGGATTATGTGTTTTTGTCCCGTCTGATAGAATTTGTACAAGGTAATTATTGGGTTACTTTCTTTTAGTAGGTAGAATTTCACTTTTAGTTCATCTCATCTTAATTAATTGCCAATCAATGCATTCCTAACAAATTAATCAAAAACTTATAATGCATTAGTGTTGTCAATGGCATGATGATTTTCGTTATTTTTTCTGGCTAGCTAGTTTTCTGCCAAGTATAAATGCCTCCTGATTCTTTAGTATATAAACTCTGGAAATCACCACCTTTTTATTTTTATTATCGACAAGATTCCCAAATTGTTTGTTATGCTAGTTCATTTGAAGACATGATTTATAGGAATTCAAAATAAGATAAACTCATCTATATGTAAATGATAGATGGGAAACTAGAATACAAGACAACCTTCATTGTGTTAAAGATTTTGAAGCTGATTAAATTGTTTTTTGTTGTAAAAAAAAATCAAATTGCTAGAAAAAAAAAAAAAAAAAGGCTTATTGCTTTATCCAAGGGGCCATCTTATCTGCCTTTGTGGTTTACAGCAATGGAATCCTGGAAGAGTCGCGAACGTGGGTGGTTCGATTGGTCTCGGAATGGAATATACAGTTTTAGTATCTTTCACCATTTAGGAGGCTTCTTATTTTGACCTTGTCGAATCCTAGTATAACATCCTAAACAATGATGAAAATTCCAATATACCAAAGAAAGCACACCAAGAAAAGGAATCTCATGCATAGTAATCAGAATTAACCTAATGATACTCTACTTGTAATAAAACGTCATAAAATTAGAGAAAAGAGCGACTAGATGAATTCATATCATAGGTAATTCATGCCTACTGAACCCTAGGTGATGTTTTAAAGGTTACTGCAATTTTTATTCATTCATAATTACTGCACTTTCAGTCTTTAAATTTAAAAGCTAACGATTCTGATCATTCCGATTTGCACTTAATGCTTACATTGAAAACTATAGACGTAATCATTAAAATTTTTTTCATATATATATATAACAACAAAAAATGTAAAAGAGAACTCCACTATACCGCTTTAGCCTTTTAATTTTAACCCACCCTAAGATTGGTTGTTAAAGCCTACCATTTCTCCTCCAATGGATCTTTCGTAAACATAACAAGAACCAAAGACGTTTTTACATTAGTATTCCTTCTTGCATGCTAGGCTATACTTTGTAGATTCTTTAAATGGGAATACATTGGTTTGCTAGTTGCAGTTGCTAGAATTCAAACTTTGTAGTTGTGGCAGGTAGCTGAGGACGGACGTTTTTAAGCCTGAGAGACACTGACATTGAAACATGATGGGAAGAGACCTTCTCTCGGAATCAACAACGCAAGGTACAGGGCAAAATTGCTTTTAGAACTATCATACTGGATTCTAAGGTCCCAAGACAATTATTTCTCGTACTATTTTTTTTCCTTTATCTTATTCTATCAACCTGTACTCCTCACTCTTCTCATTAATCTTCAAGCCCAGCCTATGGTGAGGTTTCAATTTGAAATCTTCTCATAATTTAGATTGCATTGGTTAAAACAAGTTATCTCAAAGATTTGTGCACTCAAAAAAAAAAAAATATATATTGTTTTTCCATCACGTGAGGATGTAGTATTCTATGGTTTGTTCAATTCAAAAAAAAAAAAAAAAGTAAATCGTAAGTACTTTTCTTTATAAATTAACTTTTGCCTCTTTTTTTTTCCCAATTAATTAAAATTTGGCAAACGAATGGCATTTGAAGCTCTGGAACTCTTCTCGAATATCCAAGAAGCAGGGAATTATTAGCATAATAACACAAATTACAAAAGATTTTGCAAAAGAAATTCAGACTCAAGTACAGAATTTACCGACTACAATATCCTGGGCACACATGGGGCACACACCATCATATGCCAATTTAGTCAAAATTCAAAGTACCAGCACTTGGTTTAACCGTTACTTACCAAGAATAATGGGAACATGGTCTCGAACATAACTACATGTCCCATCTTCGCACAAAATAAATGACTCTTTGTACCCTTTCTCTCACATTTTTCTAATCTTAAACATATAATTAAATTGGTAATTCACAAGAACAAGAATTTTCTCGTTGTTTTCAAGAAGTATGGTTCTCCCTATTGTCCTTTAAAAGTTTATTATTGCACCTTGATCTGTTTTCACGAAATCTGCCAAACAAAACAAAGGGTCTTCAGGTTACACCAGGTGGCAGAGACTCTTCACTTACATATACTAGCGAGGCTCACCGCAGCACCAACTTGTTGCTAGCCATGGCATGCACTTCTATGACAATTTCTTCCTCTCTGGCAACCACAACGATGAAAGATATCTTCAAAGCACACCATGGTCTTTGTCGATCAGACTCTGGCAAAGACCTGCACAACCAGGCCATACTCCGAAGATCCTTTTCAGAGAATCACCTTTGTTGTTCTGCCAACCGCATACATTCAGCATCAATGCAGAGTAAACTAAAAAGCCGCCGTTCATTTGGGATTTTTCCATTCCAAATTTCTAGCTCCTTAATCCCAAATTCACTTCGATCATTTCTATTTGACCCAGAAACCAGCGAAGAGATGGATGTAGTGGAGAAAAATGTCAATATAGTTGAATGTTCTTTGGAGACTGATGAAGTAAAAGAGGTAAAGAGAGCAAATTGGGTGGAGAGGCTGTTGGAGATTAGAAGTTGTTGGAAGAATAGGCAACAGAAAAAGGATATGGATGGAGATGAACTATGTGATGTGGAAAAAAATTGCAATTGTAATTACAATGATTATGAGAATGGATGCACGGTAGATTACAACTTAGAGGAGGAAGGGGAAACGAAATATAACTGTGAATCATTTTCAAGATTTTTGGCCCCTGTACTGTGGTCGGATACCAAGCTATTCTCTAAGCTGGCTTTTTTGTGTAACATGGCTTATGTTATACCTGAGATCAAGGTATGCCTCTTTGTTTCTACATGATCTGTTAAAAATCTTCAAGAAATGTTTTTTCTGAATTTTCTTTTTCATTTTCTAGAGTTTCAAGCATGAATTAGTTCAATTCTTGCTGTACTATCTCAATGGGAGCTCTTCAAATAACTAAAGTCATCCATCATTTTGCAGGGAAAGGATTTAAAAAGATACTATGGCCTACAATTTTTAACGTCTTCCTTGGAAAAAAAAGCAGAGGCAGCTGCCATAAAAGCAAAACTTGACCAAGATTCTACTCATTTACCTTTTGCTTTGCTGACCAAATCCATTTTGGAGGAATCTGACAACCCTGAGCAGACAAAACGCACACTCCCTTCATCAGTCTATGGGATTGCTGCTTCAGCAGCATCTTATGTCCAATCACGCACAAAAGGCTATTCATCTTGTGGCTCCAAGTTACAGGATAAGAGTGATTGTATTGATTCCAATAGAAGGGGGACCCAACCAGATAAGGAGGGAGGAAACTCACCTCAAGTATACAAATCAGAGATGGCTGCAGCAGTTGCAGCATCAACAATGACGGCGGTTGTTGCAGCAGGGGAGGAGGAAAAACAGAAGGCAGCAAGGGCCCTTCAGTCACTTCATTCATCACCTTGTGAGTGGTTTGTGTGTGATGATCTAAGCACTTATACTCGTTGCTTTGTGATTCAGGTAATTCATTCCTTCACCATCTATCTCATTTACTGCAAGATGAGAAATCAGTTACAATTATATGTCAAATTTAGGCCCCAACAACCAAATCACAGAAAATAAATTTTACACCGGGCATGACATTCTAAATATCACCAAAGGACAGTGACGTGGGAGATGCTTAACATGTTGAATGTTTTCAAAATGCAGGGATCTGACTCCTTGTCTTCCTGGCAAGCAAATCTCTTCTTTGAACCTGCTAAATTTGAGGTGAGTAATGACCAAGTTCTTAAGGCTCTAACAGGAATCTTCTAATGAATATCCATATGGCAAACTTGGATACGATGAGAAAGACTAACATCAATAATGTTAACTGTATCTTCACAGGGTACAGAAGTGCTTGTTCACAGAGGTATTTATGAAGCAGCAAAAGGAATATATGAGCAGTTTATGCCACAGATAATTGAGCATTTGAATATACATGGAGAACGTGCAAAGCTTCAATTTACCGGTCATTCCCTCGGGGGTAGTCTCTCTCTTTTAGTCAACTTGATGCTACTGACCAGGAAGGCTGTCAAGTCCTCTGCTCTTCGACCAGTGGTCACTTTTGGCTCACCATTCGTATTCTGTGGAGGCCAAAAGATGCTGAATGATCTGGGGTTGGATGACAGCCATGTTCACAGTGTGATGATGCACAGAGATATTGTCCCAAGAGCTTTCTCCTGCAACTACCCCAACCAGGTTGCCCAAGTGCTCAGGCATTTAAACGGCTCTTTCCGATCACACCCTTGTCTGATTAAAAATGTAAGTATTTATCCAGTAACTTCTAAGTTAGCATACCCAAAACTCCTACATAGAACTTCCTCAATTTTATAAGGTCCTGTCTGACTAAAAATCCAATTATCTATTTCATCACTTTCCAGTTTAGGACATGGCCATGATGACCTAAATTCCAAAGGAAAAAAATCTAGTTGGTATTTGCATAAGTTTGTAAGGCATCTGAACCTCTGATGCGAGCTTCCATTACATGCAACATGTATCACGAATCTTACTTCTTTTTGATATTTCAGAACCTTAAGAAAGAGATATGTCCAAATTTCTTACTCACTTTCTTTTGTGTTTCCTTTAGACACTGTTGTACACTCCACTTGGTAAACTGTTCATTCTCCAACCTGATGAGAAGATGTCTCCTCCACACCCCCTCCTCCCTCCAGGCAGTGCTCTCTATGCATTAGACAAGAAGCAATGTGGGTACTCCAAAAGTGTTTTAAATGCGTTCCTCAACTGTCCCCACCCACTAGAAACGCTAAGTGATCCTACAGCCTATGGTTCAGAAGGTACAATATTGAGAGACCATGACTCAAGCAATTACCTGAAAGCTGTGAATAGGGTTCTCAGGCAAAATACAAAGTTAGTTGTTCGAAAATTAAGAGAAGAGAGAAATGTACTATGGCCACTACTCGCTTCACCATCTCCACATTCATGGAACCATGAAAATAATTTGGAAAGCAGCATGTTAGTGACCAAAGAGATGATCACTGCATGAAGAAATTTTGCAGGGGTAAACCAACCACTGTATAATTTAGACTCTGAATCAAGAGTTCTCTTTCTTTACTTTTTTTCTTTTTATATTTGTAACTTGTATATCACTTACATATGTATATATGATGAACTCTTTAACTCTACTTGTGCTTGTTATTCAGTCAACTTAATAAGCACCCAAGGTTTCTTGCAGCAAGGATACTGCATATTTTCAGCAGAGATTTTTTTTTTTCTTTGCAATATCAAACTTGAAAGACCATTATTAAACTCCGACTCCGCCTTTTATCAAAGGGTTCTAAAACTTGGTCGGTGAAGGTGGAGGTGGAAAATTGAATTTTTAGCAATAGGATATCAAATACTATGCTAGAATTATATTCTAAATACAGGTGATTCATGTGCTTAACGTTAATAGCTCCAAGAACAAATTTTAATCATAAAACCTGATCAATGCCATCTAAAGAAGAGAATCAACAATGTTATGGACAACATGACACAGATATTATTCTTAGCCCAATACAGCAGTTAATTAGGTGCAAACAAAGAAACTTTCCGAACTCCAAGAACACCTAATTCATGTGCTTAACGTTACCTGATCAATGCCATCTAAAGAAGAGAATCAACAATGTTATGGACAACATGACATAGATATTATTCCTAGCCCAATACTGCAGTTAATTAGGTGCAAACAGAGAAATTTTCCAAACTCAGTTACCCATAACAGAAGAAGGTATAAGCAGCAGACTCATGTTATACTGGATATAAATTAAATTATGACAAGATAGTACATATCGTTCTAAAACAAGTAAAAACGATTTCATTTACTAATACTAACCACAGAAAAAGAATTTGAAGGAATCACTGAAAACTAACCTTCCACTTCAAGGTTAACCAAGGAAAAGTACAAATAATAAAGAACATACCCGAGCCATTAAGATCCCGAACAAAAAATCTATCATTTACACTCTTCAACCATCTTTTTGCGCATTTCAAGACCTCTGTTCGAAATGCCAAGGGTAGGTTGGTTGCACACGAAACACTTCTTCTTCTTCCATGGTGCTGTCAGTCAAACATATAGGAAAAAATACATTAGTTCGCAGCACTTCAGAAGTCAAAAAACAACATTTTGACATGCAGCATAGTTCTACCAATAAAGAAAGATAAGCAATTTGTGTTAGCGCTCACTCTAAAGCACAATGAACACAGAAATAGTGCTTGCATTTAGTCACAACCGCATCCACAAAAGAATACGGACAAATCACACACGATAAAAGGCAAAGAATTATTAACATCCTCTTTCAAACCCAACTTTCTCTTCTTTATCATGCCGCATCCTACTCAGCACCCACCTAGACTTGTAATTACCTCGATCATGCAAGAACTTGCACGCATCTCCATACCCACAGTATCCCGTTTCTTTGTAAACCTTGCTTACGTCCGGCAGATAATCGAACCTTGATGACTCCCTAATGTGTGCAAAGGCCTAACGCGGCCCATGAGCTCCACCTCCTTTTTTCAAACGACTTAGTTTCTGTTTCTAGGGTTGCTGTTACGGTGTTCTATTTGGATTTCCCTTGAGCATCAAAACTGATTCTGTATCCTTTGAACTAGGGTTTAGGGCCTTCTGGAAGAAAGAGATTATCGGAATTTTCTTCTTCGTCCGTCACAATCTCTCTCTTATATTTTTCTTTGTCGTTTTTTTATTACCAAGTCAACTGTTCCTCCTGCGTCAATGAATGATCTATCCAATGATAAATGATGGATAAATTTTTTTTTAAAAAAAAATGATGGATGGATGGATAGGGAAACGGATATGGATATGGATAGAAAGAGCCCGGTTCGTTGTCTTAAGGAAACCGACATGAATTTAGGCCCATATGGTTTTGTTTGGTGGGCCCAGAACTAAATATTCCTCTTGGTCATGGCCCATCAAAATAAATTTATTATATTCAGTAAACCTCCATCAAATTAAATTATGACTATGACTGGTTCCAAAACAATAATAATTTAATAATAAAATGACCAGGATAACATATAATTCAATAATATATATTCAATCAACTAAAATTCATTATATTTCATCAATCTAATTAACTGAATATGAATTAATCTACTAAATTTACATTAAATTAATAAAATAATAATTTTATTATATTTATTTATTTAATTAAATAATATTCATTATATTACATCATTTTATTTAATATATTCAACGAACTATAATGAGAAGATTTTGATATAAACAAATACAAAGTCCTCTAATATGTTTTAGTAAATTATTTAAACATTTAAAAATGATTTCTCGTTTAAAAAGTATTGAAAAGTCAATCATGATAAAATGTAATACATAAAATATTATGCATGCATGGTTTTAAAATGTATTTCACATATATTTACAAATAAAATTATAATAATGAATTTCTAAAAAATTTCACTAGAAAATTAGTCAAGGTAGAACTACATCCAAGCAATCATCATAATATTTTCAATTAATTTAAAAAAGGAAATTATATTAAGTGGAACACACTATTGAAATTTTCAACAATAATAAAGTTATTTATTGAATAATTTCTTCAGTACTAAAATCATATAAATATAACAAAAGAGCTAATATCGAAAAATGCAAGAGAAAATAAAAAAAATTTATAATTATTAATTTAACATATTAATTAAAGTCGAGATAATAAAACAACTCCAAAACAATATAAAAAAGTACCATCTGACCCTTTTTCTTTTTTTTTTTTTGTATTTGAGCTTTAATTTTTAGTTTGTATCAAATTTTTGTTTTGTGATATATGTCATTAATTATGTAAGTGATGAGAAAATATATAATCAATATATATTATTAATTTTAGTCTTAAAATTAGCTCTAAATAATTATTTATCATTCAAATAATTACGTATAATACAGTTACGTGTTATTATTTAACATCATATTATAAAAACTATGATACAAAAATTATTAAATAGAAAATTAGAAAATTCAACTGTCATACAAAAAAATAAAACTTCTAAATAATAAATTAAAAACCTAAAAAGTAAAGAAATTATGAATAGAAAATTAAGATTATATAAAGAAAATTATAAAAATCTAAAAAATAAAAATTTTAAACAACTTTTAAATAAAAATTATAAAAATTGAAAAGTCTAAATAGAAAAATAAGATTTAAATTAATTATATTAATTGTTTAAAATTCTAACTATATAAAAGGTAGATGACAGTGTAATATATTATCAAAAAATTGTTTTATTCGTATTTAATAAATTTTTTTAAATTATGTCACACAATATTAAAATTTAAAGTATGAATTAATAGTTACAACTATTTTGCATATGCATGTATAGTTTGTAATTATTTATTAACTTTATTTTTAATTATAAAATGTTTAATATTATTTATTTGATTGATTATTTTAAATTATTTTTTTTTCAATTTTCTAAAATTTCTCTTGAAAGATGTCACATAAGATTAAAAATATGAATTAATAAATTTTTTATTACAATTAACTAGTTATATAATTATAAGTTTTTAAAAAATATTTTATTATTTTATTTAATTGACAAATTTTATATAAAAGATAATTAAAAGTAATTATTATATATTATTTTTAATTAATCAATTGATTTAATTAATTATTTAATAAAAAATATTAAATTTTTTAGATTTATTACAATGCTAAAATTCACAACTAATATTGTTGTAAATGCTGACATAACATAAGGTGTCAATTAGTCAAATCTCATATTAACATGTAAATTGACACGTTATACATTTAAAAAATAAAAATGTGAAAAATTATCTTATAACTTTTTTTTTAATTAAAGCATGAGGTTTTAATTTATACAATACAGTATTATATGTATTATTAATGCATCATTATATCTCATTATTATCATCAAATTATTTTAAAAAATAATTAAATAAAATTCTACATAAAAATCAATATATCAAGATGATATTTTTAATAAAACATTAAAATATATTAAAAAATTTTATAATTAAATATTGAATTATGTTTGGTAGATTCAAATATACTTTTGATACTTGATTTAAAAAAAAAAAAATTAAGTTTTACAGTTACAGGTCAAAACTAATCTCGTTGAAGTATAACTTCCAATATTTTACAAAAATTATATTTATGTCTTACCACATTAACATTATAAATGGTGTTAGGTAATTGATCATTCACTCGATTAACAATAAATAATACAGAATATTATATCGACATAAATTAAATTTCAAGATGTACATAAAAAATTATTAAATAGTGTGATACATTTTCATATATTGTTTAAAAAATCAATAACGAATAAGCTAATATATCAGTGTAGATCTTACCACCCAATCCATTGTATCTCATCATCACGCAATGTCTCATCAATATTTAAAACAGTGCTATATATTTTTGTTACTTTTGTGATTAATAATATATGCTGCAATCTATTACTTCGATATAAATTAAAATATTACTGTTCAAATAACAAAGTTAAATTGCATAATATTTTTTATACTTTTCCAAAAAATTATAATATAATTTAAATTATAATTTCATAGATATTATATTATATTTTATACTAATGTTTATATTAATGCACCTTTGCTCTAATAAAAAAAAAAAATTTATCATTCTCTTTTTTATTGAAGTTACTAAATCAACTCCATATGCAAAAAAAAAAAAAAAAAAAAAAAGCTTACGAATATATCAATTTAATATAAAAAAATAACATATTTATAAATAAAAAAAAGGCATACTATTTTATTGTATCAATTTTTTGCAATAATGTATCAATGTTCCAATAAATTCAGTTTTGATTTTCATTTTTTCATGAAAGACGATATAATATTTTTTAATAAATTTACGCAATAATTATCATTGTTCCAATAAAATTCAATTTAAAAATGAAAATTTATTAGTCTGATTTGTTTTTAAAAAAGAGAAATTATTATATAATCAAAATAATGTGAAATTTATTCTCTATACTTTCAAATGGCTTTTTTATGATTGCATGTTCAAAGTAGATTTATACATGCACCTAATTCATTCAATAATTCATTCAACGTCAAGCCATTGTGCTTAGGCATACAAAATACAAGATCCTGGATTAAACTCCAGAATCCCCAAATCCGCGTAACCAAACAGCCTTCTCTCTCTCTCTCTCTCTCTCTCCCTATATCCACAAAACCTAATATTGATCTCCCCTTCCCTCCCCTCTGCACCATTTTCATTTTCATTTAATGCTCTTATTACATTCATCCATCCCCGCCAACTGCGCTTTCATACTCTCATCCTCACCGTTGATTCGTCGACACCTCACCATTTGTCCTGGATTGCCCATCCTGTACCTTCCTTTCCCCTTTTAGGGTTTTGATAATCTGACCTACCTTCCTATTTTCTATTATCAATTCATTAGTCTCCTCTTTCCTGCCCGCTTAGCTTTTTTCTTTTTTTTTGAAATCTTTGATTTCTAGGGTTTTCTTTTTTGTATGGTTTTGTAGATTTCATTCATTTCCCTTTTTTCATACTTCTAAGTTTTTTGGAAATTGAAGTGCGTTTTTCCTGAATTTTCTTTAGGTTGCTGAACTTGCTGTACTTGTTTCACCAAACCCATAATTCTGGCGGAAATTACACTAGTTGCCATTTGGTTGCTGAAAGGATAATAACATTTGGGGCTTCTGTTAATAGCGAAGTTTCCATCTTTGGGAATGGATAACCTGAGAATCACAATCGGGGCAAAACTAATCAAAGTATAATTTTTTTTTCTGTTGTTGTATTGTACCTGTTTTTGCTGTTATGCGTATCTTGTCGTAAGTAGTGCTACTTTCTTTTGGGGGTAGGAGTTGTTAGTAATCTTGTGTAACTGGTAAAGAGAAGGGGGGAAGGGGGCCCATAAGATTGCATGGGCGAGCATGAGAGGCTATTGCCAAACGGCCTATTGCCCAATGAGGCGGCTTCTGTAATTCGAGTGCTTGACTTGGATCGATGGTCCAAGGCCGAAGAGAGAACTGCAGAGCTTATTGCCTGCATTCAGCCTAACGAACCCTCTGAAGAACGCAGAAATGCTGTTGCTGAGTATGTGCAGCGGCTCATCAGAAAGTGCTTTCCCTGCCAGGTACATTGCTTGTATTTGCCTAGTTTATGTGCGGATTTGGATCATGAGTCTGCACTCTGTGGTTAATTGCAATTGGCTAGGATGATTGTAATTGAGGTTTGTGTTGGTCAATTATTGGAAAAAAGGAGATTTGGAACAGCATCTAATCTCTATGGCAAGATTACTGAGGTGGATTGCTGTGGGTCAGATTTGCAAGTTAAGGAAGTGACCATATCTGTTTGGCGTCTGAGGACTTACTGTTTTCAGTTTGAAGGCAATAAGGGACTTTGTGGTTTAGTATTGACAAATGTGCTAAACGGTACATGCAGATTTTGTAATTTGATAGATAAATAGGTAGACATGAGATTGAGACCTAATATGTGAACAATTACAATGCATGTTGTGATATGAGTATTCATTTATGGTAGTGATGTTGGCCTAATGCTTTCTCTGTTTCATTGTTTCAGAAGTATATTAAATCTTTACATTATTATTTCCTACATTGTTATTTCCTGTGATTGTTATTATCTACAGGTATTCACTTTTGGGTCTGTACCTCTCAAGACTTATTTGCCTGACGGTGACATTGACTTAACGGCTTTCAGTAAGAATCAAAATTTGAAAGAGACATGGGCCCATCAGGTTCGTGATATGTTGCAGCATGAGGAGAAGAATGAGAATGCTGAATTTCGTGTGAAAGAGGTTCAGTACATTCAGGCAGAAGTAGGTCCCTTTAAAATTTTGTTATTCTAATCATATTCCCTTCTTTATTATCCTTTTTTTCCTCTTTAAAATATTTTTGCCATTGCCAATGTTTTCAAAGGCAAGCCAAGCACTTAGTGCCCAGGCAAGGCAACGTGATTACAATGCACCTCATCCAGGTCCTAGTCAGGTGACTTCATCTAGGTGCTGCATAGCCGAGCACCTGGACCAAGGCACTAGGAGCTTGACTCGTTATTTGATAATTATTTGTTTAACATTGCTTTTATCTTGCTTATTAAATTCACTTATGAGTCATGGACTTGGGAGGCAAATATAGCAAGGGTGGGATAGCAACAGTAAAATGAAAAACACAGGAATATCCCATTTTCTTTAATTTCTACTAGGGCAATTTTTTCCTTTTTTGTTTTTTTTTTTAATTTAAGTGGAAAAATAAAGAAGATGATGCTTTGGCATAAAAAAATGATTTCTTTTGAAGTTTGAACTAGTGTAGTATTTTACTTGAGCATCCATTTGCTTGGGCAACAAAGTATTTTGGTGCCTTAAAGCAGTGGAGTGGCATTAGTGCATCTAAACATTTTCTCCAACTCAGTGGACCTGTAATCAGTGGGTTTGGTGAATATTTCAAGGTCTCATATTTGTTAGTCATTGGTTTTGCATTGAGATTTTTGATAGTTTTACACTTATCTTGAAGAGAGGATAATTCAGTGCCTGTCATTTCTATGTTAAGAGCCTGAAAAACTTGAAGTTAACTTTAATATAGGGAAAAAATGTACATGTTGAGAAAAATGAGCAAGAGTGTTCTAACTACAGTCTAGAAGAGAATCACATGATGAAAAAACTAGAAATCTTATGGTTATTAAAAGTGCATCAGCTTTTTCTGAGGGAGTCATCGGCATATCTCAACTCTTCAAGATATGCATGGAGGTGTCTCTCTCAATAATATGTAGATAAAGCCTGGGATCTCGGTGCTAGTTTTTCAACCAGCCGATTTTATATTCAGCTTTATCCCATTGTTTTATTGGAACATTATGTGGGAATTGGATATGAATCCGTAAAGCTGAAGCTGAAAGATCATTGTAACACCATTGTTTGTCTGGCAACTGCATTTTCTATTCTCTTTTCTTGTCATGGGTTTGTTGCAGAAAATGCTACTTCATATTTGGGTTGCTCAAGCTATCTGTATTTCAATGATTTGATTATGAGAAGTAATGATATTTAGATGGCCATATCTGCTTTTGTTCAACGAATTTTGAGATGACATTTATTCGCCAAATGTGCACTCCGATAGAACAGTTTGGCACCATTCTGGGACGAAGTTGATGACCATACTATGAATGGCTCACAAATTTTTGCCACATCTTATCAATGTTCTAGAAACCTATAGCCATTTGTTATAAGTCATTAATATTGAAAGCTAAGTGTTACTTATTACTATTTAAGTTTTGACAGGTTATTTCAAAGGTGCTTATTGTGGTCGTGTATTTGAGAAGTTATTGTGACTGAAATTTTGTCATCTGTTATAGATGTGTTGTGTATTTCATTGCAAAAAGCTGCTCAATAATAGATTTAGCATTTCTTTTGTTCTGATATATACAGGTGAAGATAATAAAGTGTCTTGTGGAAAACATTGTGGTAGACATATCGTTCAACCAGCTTGGTGGGCTATGCACTCTGTGTTTCCTTGAGGAGGTTGGCAATGGTCATGAAAATCTGCATAGAACCTTTCTCTAGGCATATGCAATCTGTAATAAAATTTGTACTTTGTGAGTGATTCTGATTTCCGCTTCTGTAGGTTGATCATTTGATAAATCAAAATCACTTGTTCAAGAAGAGCATTATATTGATAAAGGCGTGGTGTTATTATGAGAGTCGTATTCTGGGTGCTCACCATGGATTGATTTCCACTTATGCTTTGGAAACTTTAGTTCTCT
>CATIWR010037197.1:0-14840 GCA_949677035.1 Omphalea diandra
ATTTTGAAATATAACAAAAAAATCAAATTCATTCATATAAATTTTACAATTTTATTTATAGTCTTTGGGTATTTAAAAATTATATATAAAAAATTAAAATATCTTATCTATTTAAAAATTATTAAAACAAAAACGAAAACATGTGCAAAATGAGATTTGTCGGACTAGTGTACATCTTATTTAACAAATGGTTGAAATGTCAAATAAGTCGCCAAATTTGTAATAGAGTAATAAATGAGGATAAAATAACCTTTTTATGAAAATTACCCTTGTTGTTGTACTATTTCATTAAAATTATCTTTGATTTTGTATTATTTCATTATTAAAGTCCAAAATATTAGATGAAATAAACTTTTTCATCAAAATTACTCATAATTTTGTATTATTTCATCATAAAAGTCCAAATGATTAGTTGAAGAGAACATTGGTTTAGGAATGATAAGTGAGCATGGTGAAAACTATCTCTTATTCTCTATTTCACACTCATGACAGAGAGAATTTTTATCCTGCCTTTACTTCCGTAGAGAATTTTTCTTTTATCCTTGATAACTTATTTTTAATTTGTATCAAATCAGTAATCATACTATAATTTTTTATTTCAGGGGAGGTTATTATTTAATTTCCGATGACTTTTTCCTTATGTGGCACCGAATTGAGAATATTCAAAAAATATTCTACACTTGTGCAATGTTAGTTGCATTTTTATATTAGTTTTATTTAAAAAAAGTATTATTTTAATTTCTAAATTTTAGAAATATTATATTATATTAATAATTTATAAGATATAAATTAATTATTATATTTTTACTAATTGATTCTTACAATTAAAAGAATGATTGAAGTAAATTTAATAATAGATTTAATCTGCCAACTATGTATGAATTCAACATATTTTAAAAAAAAGTTGATAATTAACTATATAAAAATTCCAAATTAGAATTTTACATTGTTTAAAATTAATATACATATTCTTTTATGAAAGTAATATCATTATCCATTATATTTATGTTGAGAAGAAAAACTTATATTTAACTAAATATTTCAATTTATCATGTAATTATATTGTGTTGCATGCAAATTCACAACTAATTTTATGAAAATTTTAAATTATAATTCACACAATATACAATTAGAGACTAGTGTCTCTCTCTCTCTCTCTCTCTCTCTATATATATATATATATATATATATATATATATCAAATAGAAAAATATGTTATGCATGAAGCGTGAAAGTACAACTAATTTTACAATAAAATAAAAATATGCCAGCAGTTTAAATTTTATTGATAAATTTTTTTCCCTTCATACATAAAATTGACAAGAGTAAATTATTTCACTTCTAAAAAATAGATAAGAAAAAACTATAACCGTGACATCTCATGAATTTTAAAAAAACTCAAATACGTTTACATCAAAAAACTAGAGTTTATATAAAATTGAAACATTCCGAATTAGAATTATAAATTGAAGATATGACTTAAGATTATAGAAGAAAAACTTTGAATTATATATATATATATATATATATATATATATATATTAGGATTATTTTTAAATTTCTTCATGGTAAATTAATCCATTGGTGACCACTTTAACTAAGTTATTAGTGTAAATAAATAAAAATTGTTATTGTTCTTTAGATGGAGCAATAAGGCAGCATGCATAGAATCAAAGGAATAATTTAAAACGTGATTTGGCATCGTCATAATTAAGTAACTTGTCTCTTATTTTTCAAATACATGTAAAATAGACCATTTCTTTTGAATTATTACATTAAAAAAAATTTAATCAAGATGTCAACTATTATTTTATTAATTAATGGAAAATATAAAATACCAAAAATACCCTCATTTCTTTCAAAAATTTACCCAAAACAGCGCTTCTTGCTTTGAATCACCCATCTCAGTAACAGAAGCCTCGTGTTTCATATACATTACCTCCACTTTTTCATTTTGATTCCATTTTCCCTATTTGCAAATAATTTCTGCATTATTTGTGTTGTGTAGATAGTAACGAATCCAACGAGGAAATAACTGGGGAGAGATTTCCTTGCAAAGGTGTGGGCTGTGAATGGGTGGGTATAAAAGCATCAAATTTTATTTTTTTTTAAATAAAGGCAATCAAAAATTTTATCTGGAAATATTAAAATCGTTGTAAGATAAATCTTTGCCTATAATCATAACTTTTTCCTAGCCACTATGAACAATCAGTCCAGCCAGTACTTTTTTTCATCGTGGTGAGTAATTGGTCTGATTTTTTTATCCCTATTCGTCAGAAACAAAAGAGAGCCATGGCCATAGGTGAGAGAGTATATCTATTTTTTTAGTTTGCGAACCCAAGTAGTTGATTGTTTTCTTCTTTTGTAGGTAGGAGCGACAAATTTTTATCTGACTTGAAAACTTGACTTGAGATCACCCGAAAAAAGGAGATCCGAACACGAAAAGGCCTAAAATTTGTTGGGTTGAATTGAATTGGGCAAGAGTCAATCTGACGAATCAGGTCAAAACTGACTCAAATGAATTAATTCGTGACCTTATACAATTGACTCAGTGACAATATAAAAAAATAAAAAAATTTATTACTAAATATATAAAAGGTAGAATAATTAGAATAAAAATAAAGAAATTTACTTCAAAAAAATATTTTAGATTATTTAATTAAATTTAAATTTGATATTTTATTTAAAATATAATGAAATTTTTATATTTTCACAAATTTACAAATTTTACTGTACTTTTTTAAGTGTGTAAATTATAATTTATTATTTATTATGATAAATTATTTAGTAATAATAAAATTTTTATTGTGATAAAAATTTCATCATATTTTTAAAATTATTTAATATAGTGACCAATATTATTATTACCTCATTATATTTAATTTGGTAGGCATTATATTGTAACAAAATATTATGATAAAATAGTGTATGTCATAAATTATCTTATATCCTCATTTATTATGAAAAATTTTTGAGTTAAAAATTTGTGGGTTTAATGATTAAGAAAATTCAAACATTTTTCCAAATTTTCAATTATATTTAAAGTTATAGTTAAGTTAATTACATCGTAATTTCATGAATTTGGTTAAATTATTTTTCAAATCAAAATAAATATTTAATAAAGTGTATATTTAAATTTAATTGACCTTTATAATTTTTTAATTAGTTCAATCAAATTCAAAATTAAGTTTAAATCTTATTAAGATAATATTTTTATTTTTACTCAATTCAAATATTTTTTCACAAAAATATTAAAATTTTATTTTTATTTAGTTGATAAATAAATATTTTTATACTAATTTTATGTTTTAAAATTATAAATTTTATTTTTATATATTTAAACAATAAATTAATAAATCCCTAATTTTTATTTTAAGGATAAATTTTTTGAAAATGTTCAGATTTAATTGATTTTTTAAATATTTCTTAAAAATATTTATTTTAAATGATTTATTATTTAAAATGCATAATTAAATTCTTTAAGGAGGGAATGAAAGAAAAAAATTTTAATGAAAGATTAAAAATTTACAAATCATAAATTTAAATTTCAAAATTTTTAGATTTTTAAACTTAAATATAAAATTATCAAATAAAAGTATATAATAAATTTAATTAATTAAAAATGAGATTGAACTAAATAAAAACAAAAGTATCATCTTAATTACGCTCATGTAATTGATTTTTTTAATATTTCTTAAAGTTTTTTAAATGATTTAAATAATTTATTATTTAAAATATGAAATTAAACTTTTTAAGGAGAGATTGAGAGAAAAAAAATTTTAAATGAAACATTGAGAGATTTTACAAATTATAAATTTTGAAATTTTGAATTTTATAGATTTAAATATAAAATTAAAAAATTTCAAATAAAAAATATATAATAAATTTATTTAAACAAAAAATAGATTAAATTGAATATAAAATAAAATTATCATCTTAATTAAGTTCATGAAAATAATTTTTAAAAATTCTGATTTAAATATTTTAAATAATTATTATTTAAAATATAATAAATAATTTTTTAAGAAGAAATTTTATGAATTATAAATTTTTATTTTTAAAATTTAATATAAAATTAAAATTCATCATCTAAAAATATAAAATAAATTTAATTAAGCAAAAAAGAGATTAATTGAATAAAAAATAAAATATCATCTTAATTAAATGCATGTGATTGATTTTTTAAATATTTCTTAAAAATTTTTATTTGAATAGTTTAAAATTTTATTGTTTAAAGTATAAAATTATTTTTTTTGAAGATTGAGAGAATTTTTTTCAAAAAAATTAGAGATTGAGAGATTTTATGGTTTATAATTTTAAATTTTAAAAATTTTAAATTTAAATATAAAATTAAAATCATCATACATGAGCATATAAAAAATTTAGTTAAGTAAAAATAAGATCAAATTGAATAAAAATAAAAGTAGTATATCAATTAAGTCATAAATTTACTTTTAGGTTTAATTGAACTAATTGAAAATGTATAAGAGTCAACTGATTCTAAATATATTTTACTAAATTTTATTTTTAATTTGAGATTAATTAAAGTTAATTTATTAAATTACAATATAATTTACTCAATTAGAATTGTTAGATACAATTTAAAATCACATAAAAGTTTGAATTTTGAATAATTGAGCTAAATTTTTACCATAATTTTTAAAAATGATTTAGTATGTGAAAAAAATTTATCACAATTCTACTTTTTTTTTTTTTTATGATAATGTAATAAATTTGATTTTTATCATGATAAAATTACATATTAAGATAAATCTAATTTTATTACATAAACTTTTATCATAATACAAAAAAGTTTTTATAATAAATGATTTTCTATCATTAAACATTATATATTTGTTTGTAAATTATTTAAATTATGATATATGACTTGAATGTTAATTTTTTTATGGACTTAATTTAATTGTTTTCATTATATATACTCATTTAAGAGAAAATTATTAGTTTTATCTTAACAAATTATCAAAAAAATATTGCATAAATGATAAAAAATTTTAAATAGATATTTTAAAATTAAATAACTATTACTTAACCTGAAATATCAATTTTGAAAGTAAACTTAAACTTGACTCAAAATCCTTTATGTATACACGACTTGATGGGTGACTCGAACTTGCCCAAATTTTAAGCAACCCAAACTCATTTTGAAAATACATCCATTAAAAAATGACCCGACCAAAAAATAATTCAACCTAAAATAACCCGAACGATTCGTTTACCACCTCTATTTATAGGGTATATAAATGTTTGAATGGGGAACCATTACAAATTAGAATATAAGCCGTGTATTTGTCACCAATGGGAGCAGAGAATATGAAATATTAAATTATTTTAGGTTCTTAACTATGTATGGATAGAGATGTGTGCGAGTGGGATTGGAGCTTAGCTATCTCAAGTATATATGCTTGCTTCATTGTCTATCAAGCCGTCAATTCAATTCCTTTTCATTCTCTATTCATAGAAATTATATGGATAGTGATGATTTGTGGAAGTGGAATTGGAACTTAGCTATCTCAAGTATATGCTAGCTTCATTGACTGTCAAGGTGTCAATTCAATTCCTTTTCATTCTCTATTCATAGAAAAGGTATTTATGCAAAAGAGATGTAGGTTCATCTTGTACCCTACAATAGTAAGAAGTAAAGTTAGAAATTACTCAATAGAGAAATGGAATAAGTTATTCAATCTTCGTTATAACTTCATATTTATTTTTTATGCGTATTTATATTTAAAAAATATATAAAAAAATTATGATGCTGCAATTTATTTTTATTTTATAGTCATATTATAAACAATAAGCTATTAATTTTTATGTTATTTTCACAAATGTTGCACTACTAACTATAAAATATCTATGTATTTTCTAACTTCTATGTGGAAAAAATATATTATTTAGAGTTATAGATAAAAGAATATATTCATATAAGGGAAATTTATAAACCAAAAAGATCTATATGATCTATTGTTATTGAATTTTATATGAATAATATCTTGAAGATAGTAGAGAATTCATTATGAGCATTTTATTTAATAATATCAGTTGTGAATCTGCATATTGCATGGTATAATTGTAATAATAAAATTTTAGTTAATTTAATTATGCATACAAATTTTGTGCCTGAAAATTAAGATAAGAAAAATAAGTATAAATTATCAAATTTATAAAAAGTGGATTACAATCTCTAATAACTTTTTTATAAAAAAATTAATTTTTGTGTTCAACTCTTTAAATAAAAATGAGATTTAAGGGTCAGATGTGTTTGATCTTGAATCAAGAATAAAATTCTTTGTTTGATTATGAATAAGAGTATTAAATGTGATTTAAGAGCGTTGTGACTTAATCCCAAAACAAAGATGGATCATCATCATCTTATAGAACTTGGAAACTTAGAGACTTAAAAAGATTTGAAAGTTTTAAATTTGCAGACTAAGGCCTTTGATAGATGTCCCTGTAAGTGTAGGAGCTCTTTTATTTATAGCAATATATTTTAAACCATAACATATATTGAATCAATCAGCTAGCCAATTTTCACTTCGACCAGTTCAACTAGTTCAACCAATTTGATTTAATAGAATGGTTTTTTATTTTTTTTAAAAAAATATATAAATACTACCCAAAATATTTTAAAAATTAAAAAAAATATATAACATGATAAAGTAGTTAAAACTATTTTTAAAAATTTAAATTTGAGTAAAATAGTGAAATTTTTAAAATTTAAAATTTTACAAAATGACGTAGTTTTGAAATAAAATGGTTTAATCCGATTTTCGATTTTATTCAATTTTCTCAGTTTTGATTGATTTTCTCGATTTTGAGAAATTTTTGAGTAACTAATTTTAAACATTAACTAAATTATACAAGTGGTAGGTTTCTCAATTTTATCGATTCGACTAGCCAATCTAATCCGATTCTAAAAACACTAATTTATAGAGGTCTTATAAAAAGTTTTTCATTTTATCAATAAGATTAAAAATATGTGGATCTTAAATAATTTAATTGATTATAATTAATTTCATTTGAATTTAATTAAATTAAAATAGAGTCAATAATTCAATTGATCAATAATAATAATAATTTATTTTAGATTTAAATAAATTTAATTAAATCCAATCTAATTTTAATAGAACAAAAATATTTTTTATTTTCTATTGATTTAAAATTTTTATATTTACACATGTTTTCTCGAGACTTATTCACATTTAATTTTATTAGGACGAATATGTCTTGAAATTTTTTTTATATACATTTTTTTAAATTCATGTAATTTAAGAACATAAATTTCAGGTTTTAATAAATTCTAAATTCAAATATAATAGGACTAAATTAATATTTTATTAATTGAGCTGAATTCTCTTATAAACACAATTAATAAAATCAATTATATTGATAGTATTTTTTATTGAAAAAAATTATGATTTTGAAATCTTTATTTTATTTGGATTTGATTTAGGGGGTACAACTTTTTATAAAAGGAAACTGTTGTTGTTGTCCTCCTCTCAAACTGTGCCTTCCTTTTTTATTTTTCTTAACATCAATTGGCTGAAGAAAGACATAATTATTAGTGAAAACGTTTTCAATAGTATTTTTTTTTATTTTAAATAACATCTTTTACATAATAATGAACATCTTAAAAATTTTTAAATATAAAGAGTAGAAAATTGTGTACAATTTTAATAAATTTTTGATTTTTTTAATCTTTATTTTCTATTATTCAATAAACATTAATGTTTAATAAAATTAAATGGTTATTGTGAAATGAAAGAAAAAATCTTTTTCAATAAATAAAGTAAAAAAATAAATAGATATCAATTAATATCTTGTATATGGAATTATAATATTTTAATAACAATTAGAGTGAAAAATGAAATTTGATTCTCTATATATAGAGAGTCAGACTAACTCTCTACTATAAAACAAAAAAAATAGAAAGTGTATCGAAGACTATTTTTTAGATTGACTTTTTAAAGTAAAAAATTTTACTCAAATGAAGAGTCTATTGAAAAAGAAAATTCTATTTGCATCCCTCATTTTATCTTTGCACTCACCTTAAAAAATTGATAGATTATATTATTTATATACTCTAAATAAATTTTTTTTTCATCATTCTTACTTATATACAACCCCTTTATATTATTAAGGCTTATCACATTCTATAAATTAATTAAAATTTATGTAGAATCCTTTTATATTATTAAAACTTATCACACTCTATAAAATTTTCTTATTAAAGTTTATCATGCTCTATAGATTAACTAAAGAATTTTTTTTATTTTAGGTATTAATGGATTCAATCGTATCAATATCTTTTGTTGTATGAAATTGATACAAATATCAATATAATTATGCTCAATGATGGAAGTCACATATGTTGATCATATTAAAGTATTTGAATCACTATATTTTAATAATGTTATGTAAAAAATAATCAATTTAGATGACATAATATTTAATTAACGATATTTGAATGTTTTTACAAAATATTTTTTTAAAATTATAAATGCTATTATAAAGGGTTTACTCAAATTAATAGCTTGTTTTGATATAAAATATTTAAAAATTATGGTAAAGGTGAAAGTAAATGATAAGAAATTCAAGATAAAAATAAGTTGTACAGTTGAAAAGGAATTATAAAAATTTTTTATGATTCAAAAAAATTTGTAAAATTAAAAGATAAAAAAAAGAGGAATTGTAGAAAAAAATTTTAGAAAAGAAGAAATTATAAAAAGAAAAATGGTATATATATATATATATATATATATAAAAAGAGATTGCAAATTGAATCTTCTATTGGAACTGCTGTACGGAACTTAAAATTTAACAGATTCAGCCTTGGCCCTTTTAGCTTATTATTATTATTAAATTTCTATAAACAAAGTTTCAAAAAAGTAAAACATTTTGACCATCTTTTTGCTTTTTGTTTTGGGCACAAAATTTTTTCTGCAATTGGTGCCACCACTTTTTGCTAATCTTTTTTCGGAGATGATGCTCGATTTTTAGTCCTGCTCACGTGATTGCCTCCTTGTTTTTATGTTTAATGGATTTGCTAAGTGCTCGTGATTTTTTTTTTTTGGTGAACAAGACCCTGGCAAAGCCAGGAAGGTCAAGATTTGCAATTTGTGCTGCAATTGTAAGCACGAGACTTTGGAGATTTTATAGTTGAATTGAATAATTAAATTAGATCAAATTAAAATTGAAAATATTTAATATAAATAATAAAATATCTAAATTGATTCTATTGATTTTTTAAAATTAGATGGTATTGAAAATTTTATATTATCTGAACCTAAAATTGGATTGAATGGTATTGTAATAGTTCCATACCAAAAAAATAGAATCTAACTATAGTTATATATATATATATATATATATATATATATATATATATAATTTTACTATTTAACTCACTCAATTAGTATAAATAATTAATAATTAGATGATTTATTAATTATTAATAATAAATTTGTAGTAATATTAAAAAATTTAATTTAAAATTTAATATGTAAATTATTAGTTATAATTTATTAAATTATCACTTATTCATTTTAGTTTTTCAATGATTAAAAGTAAAAACTATAATTTCTTTAATTTAGCTCATAAAGATAAAAAAGTAAAATTTAATTTTTCATAAATTAAAATAACTGAAAACTTTAATTGATATCGAACCAAAGCTAGCTATCCTGAAAGAACCAAATAATCGAACCAAGTCGTCCCAAATTTATAAGAAATAAAACCAAACTAAACTGGATCGAAAATTCGGGACGATACCGATTCTCCATTTTTAAGATCTCTAAGATTTCAGTATAGTTTCAAATATTTTCAAATCTCCAAATTGAACTGAACCGTAGTCACCCTACCAATTGCGTCACTTTTGTTTCTTGCATTTAGCTTTTTTTATTTTTTATTTTTTGCATTTAGTTTTTCTTATTTTAGTTTTTTCTTTCTTATTTATTTTTGTGGTAATTGATAAGATAAATGATTTTTTTTGTTACTTTTATGTTTCATCTTGATCAATTCTTTTAATTTCAAATTAAAAAAGAAATAAATTTTTTAATAAATCATCAACTTTTTCTATTTTAAACTTATTTTTGCATATTAATTTTTTCGACACCGTTATCTTGATTTGACTTTTTTATTATCTTTACTTCCTAATTTTTTGAATTGTCAAATCGATTTAATGACTTTCATTAACGAATATGAATATAATCACCACTAGTATAGTCGCTTGCAATACTCAGTGTGGAAATGACAGTATATGATGTGTGGCACATGGTATTCGGATGCAACTGGGTACTGTTGGCATAAGTAACTGATGAAGGACCATTCCACGAAGAATTTGGATAGGGAGTTGGGGCAGAAGGGTGCTGTGCAACATTGGCTTGGGGATTTGTAATTTGCCGAGGATGTTAACTCCTTCTGTATCTCTCAACAGTGTGATTATGATATCCACAAATCTGACATGGACCCTTGTTTCTCCTAGTGTTATAGGTGGCTGTTGGAGCTAAAATTGGATGGCTTCTAGTTTGGCGGTAAAATTGCAGTTGATTGTGTCAATTGTTGATATGCCACATTTGCCAAAGGGATTTCTTGGACAGTGGCCGAACCAAGAAAGAGCTAACATGGCTGAAGCCCCCAGCTGTTAGTGAGTCTTTGATGAGGGAGGTAGCGTAGGGGCCTCAGCCCCTACTATGGAAGAGAGAGAAGGGGGGAGGGGGCTGAAGGAGGAATAAGCCCCCCTCCCAAATCCTTAATTTTTTTGGTTTAGGATGTTACAAAAACGACGCCGTTTCACGGCGTCATTTTGAACTCCGGAAAACTCTAAAAAAAAAAAAAAAACAGAAAGACAAAGTTTTAAGCCCAGCCCGTTCCCAGCCCATGCCCAACCCACTGCCTCTCACGACCCCCTCCCACGGCTGAAAAGCTCCTCTCATTCATTGGCTTTTGTTTTCCAGTTTTGTTTTGTTTTTGTTTTTGTTTTTATTTTTGTTTTTTTAATTTTTTTCCGAAGTATAATAATAGTAATAATTAAAATTATTATAATTAAAATCTATACCATATAAAATACATAATTAAATTAACTTCCAAAAAACATATAAAGGAAGTTAAATTAAATTAATTCTCTTAAATTTAAATATAATATCTCACTTAAATAATTAATATTAAATTTTACTTAAATCAAATAATAAATCATCAATAAATAATTACCTATCATGATATAAAATATATTTCATAAATAATTTAATTTCTCAATAAAATTTTCTCACATAAATAACTTTATTTCTCATAATTAAATATTTTAAATTAAATCAATTCACATAACATTCTTAATTAGTGATTCAAATAAACTTAAATAACTTAATATCCTTAACAGAAATTAATTGAATTCTTTAAACATTTATTTAATATAAATTATTTACATAATGTAATTAATAGTAAAATTATTTAAATCATATACTCATATTAACCAAATTAATTTCATAAATTCCTTAAATATTTACTTAACATAGTTAATTCACATAATGTAATAAATATTAAAATCATTCATCATATTAACTTGAAGTAATTTTCAAAATTTTCTTAAATCTCAATAAAATTTATACTTAAATAATTAATTTCATATCTTTAAATCCTTTAATCATTAAATATATTTTCTTTATATATACTCATTTTTAAAATATTAAATATTATCACGTACTCATTTAAATTTAATTTCTTAAATATACAACATTCATTAAATATAACTCTTTAAACTTAACTCATAATGAATAACATAATCTTAATTAAAATAATAATCTCTTTAACACAAAATCATTTCTCTTCAAAGTACTTATGTATACATTAAATAATCTTATTAAATACATTAAAATATATCTAACCATCATTAAATCATTAAAATTCATGATTATATACATAAAAATAGGAAAAACATTCTTAAATACTTATATATATATATATATATATATATATATATATATATATATATATATATATATATAATCTCATTAAACAAATTAAAATATATCTAATTATTTTTCTTTAAAATACTTATATATACATTAAATAATCTCATCAAACACATTAAAATATATCTAATCATCATTAATCAAATGCATTAAAATATATCTAATCATCATTAAATTATTAAAATTCATAATTATATACATAAAAATAGGGTAAAACATTCGTAAAATAACACTGAAATTTCCTAAAATTGAATTCCAAACTTTACAAAATGCTCCCTCTCCCAAGAAAAAAATTTCTCCTTTAACTCTTCTTTGCCACCTATCTCCTCCTTTCATCCCGCTGTCGCCGCCGCCGTCGCCAATCACTAATAGCTTAAAAAAAGTGAGCCCCTGAAAATTATTTCTAGTTCCACCACTGTTCTTGGGGCTTTTTAGTAATATTTAATGTGGCAATAATTGTCCATAAAGCTCATGGAAGTAGGTTAGGGGCAGTGATGATGGCATGAAATTTAGAGCCAATTTTTCTGTAGGTGATGACATTGAATTCAACTTCGAAAATTTATCTTCCCGTAGTTTTCTATTCATCTCAAAGTGCTTTGGCCTTTTGAAGATACTGAGAGACAGATATATCATTTCACTTCAATCCCTGAAGCTCAATATTCAGCTGTAGCTAACGATTCGGAGATACAGAAGCAAATGCATGTGCTAATAATGCATTCAAAACCTCAATGGAAGAGGTAAGACCGATTACAGATAGAAATACTTCCTCATAAAGGGAAGAGAGAAACCAAGATAAAAGAGTTTGATCTTTTTGAAACCAGATTCATATTCTGGATTGACGAGAAGAGCAGATGTGCTGTCCTGAGGTGGTAGGTGTTTGGGTGGGGCTTTTGTGGTTCCATCAATAAAGCCAATGAGCTTATGAAAATTGAGAAGGGGAAGGAATTGAGTCTTCCATGTGAGGTAATTTCTTGGAGTTAATTTGATGGAGAAAGCATGATTGGTGAAGGAAGAAAGGGGGTTGGTGTCCGGTGCGGGTAAGGAAGGAATACTGGTATTTTTGTGAAGGGTTTGTGGATGGGTTTGAGGTGATTTCGTCAGAAGGTGACATGGTGAAGTTGAATAAAAAATTTCCAGGTTAGGGCTCTGATACATGCCAAAGTTTTAACGTTAAATTGAAGGAAAATGTTAGGTGTTGCACCAGTGGATGCAGCACCCATGTCGCACCCAAGGCCACGTTTGGGCCTTGGTGCTACATTTTTTTTTTTTCGCTTTTTTTTTTTCTTTAAATAAAAAAATAGAATTTGTTTCAATTTTTTCTTCAAATTCTGTATAGAAAATTAACAAAATATTTAGCTGCTTTGGGTGCTATAATTTTTTTCCTTTTCCTTTAAATAAGAAACAAAATTTGTTTAAATATTTTTCTTCAAATTTTGCACAGAAAATAATCAAAATATTTGGGTGTTATAGTTTGATTTAAAAAATAAATAAAATTTATTCAAATATTTTTTTTATAGAATATGTTCAAATATTTTTTTCTTTTTTCTTTAAATTATATATGGAAAATGAACAAAATATTTGGATGTCTTAGGTGCTATAGTTTTTTCTCTTCTTTTTTTCTTCAATAAGAAATATAATTTATTAAACAAAATATTTTGCTACCTTGGGTGCTACACTTTTTTCTTTTCTTTTTTCTTCAAATTCTGTATAAAAATGAACAAAATGTTTGGATGTCTTGGGTAACATAGTACTGCAAATAAAAAAACAAAATTTTTTCTAAAAATTTTTTCAAATGAATATAGAATTTGAACAAATTCTATATATAAAATGAAGAAATTTTGTATCAAATGTATACTTAATTTCTTCAAATTGTACACAAAAAATAAATAAATTTTGTATCTAAAGTGAATAAAATCTGTATCCAAAATAATGAGTCAAACACGATTTAGTATGATTACTATTATTATCAGGGTCGTATTTGGCTCATTGCAATTTTTTTTTAAATATACAAAAAGTGAACCATAGAGTTGTAACATTTGAAACAATCAATTATAGAAATTGAATATAAAAGTGAATAAATTGTGTATTTTGTGTAAAAGAAGAAACAAAAAAATCAAATATTACTTTAGTTGTGCTAATATTGTTAGTGTCAAATGGTGTGATACTTATTAGTGTGATAAATTGAATTGAGAAAATAATGTGTGCACATGTATATAGGCCTTGGATAAGTCTTACAATAGTATTTGGAAAGAGCACTAATAGGCATCGCACCGCGCGATACCTCTAGTGTTGTTGCGCATAAGGCTACATTTCACCCTTTTTTTTTTTTGTACATTGGATACAAAATTTATTCATTTTTATATTTAGTTTCTGTATTTTTTTATTCAATTTTTGTATCTTTTTGATTCATTTTCTGTATGTTCAAAAAAATTACAACGAGCCAAAAATAGCTCTGATGGTAGCATTGGCTAAACTAGAAATTATTTTTAAGGGTAACTTACTTACTTGAAACTGCTAGTGACTGGCGGCGGCGATGAAAGAGATGGAGGAGAAAGAGATGAGTGGAGAAGAAAGAGGGGTGAAAGAGAAATTTGATTTTTTGGAGGAGAGTACTTTATAAAATCCAAATTCAGTTTTAGGAAATTATGGTGACCGAAGTTATTTTCATATTCTTTTTCTTTTTTATACATATAATTATGAATTTTAATGATTCAATGATAATAGATATATTTTAATATGTTTAAAGATATATATATATATATATATATATATATATATATATATATATATATATATATATATATATATGTATTTTTAAGAGAATTATTTATATATAAAATATTATTTTATTATTTTAGTTCT